>UFQX01000116.1:0-294281 GCA_900497675.1 Arapaima gigas
TCTCATTTAGACCAAAAAGCTCTATTTTGGTCTCATCTGTCCACAAAACATTGTTCCAATAGCTTTCTGGCTTGTCCAGGTGATCTTTAGCAAACTGCAGACAGGCAGCAATGTTGTTTTTGGAGAGCAGCAGCTTTCTCCTTGCAACCCTGTCATGCACACAATTGTTGTTCAGTGTCCTCCTGATGGTGGACTCACGAACATTAACATTAGCTAAGGTGAGAAAGGCCTTTAGCTACTTAGAGGTTACCTTGGGTTCCTTTGTGACTTTGTGGACTATTATACGCCTTGCTCTTGGCTTGATCTTTGTTGGTCGACCACTCCTGGGGAGGGTAATGACGGTCTTGAATTTCCTCCATTTGTACACAATCTGTCTGACTGTGGATTGGTGGAGTCCAAACTCTTTAGAGATGGATTTGTAACCTTTTCCAGCCTGATGTGCATCAACAACTCTTCTTCTGAGGTCCTCAGAAATCTCCTTTGTTCATACCATGATACACTTCCACAAACATGTGTTGTGAAGATCAAACTTTGATAGATCCCTGTTCTTTAAATAAGAACCACTCACACCTGATTCTAATTTCACCTTCAAATTATCTGCTAATCCTAAAGCTTCACATACTTTTGCCGCTCACAGATATGTGTTACTGGATCATTTTCCTCAATAAATAAATGTCCACGTCTAATGTTTTTGACTCATTTGTGTGATTTGGGTCTCTTTATCTACTTTTAGGACTTGTGTGAAAATCTGATGTAGTTTTAGGTCAAATTTATGCAGAAATATAGAAAGTTCTGAAGGGTTCACAAACTTTCAAGCACCACTGTAGCTGTCACTTACAGACCTTTATAATAATAATAATAATAATAATAAAAATTTTTAATATTATTATTATTATTGTTGTGGTTGTCGTTGTTGTGTTTATAGCACCATTTACACAACTTTGCAGCTTAGAGTACTTTACAATCTCAAAATGAATTATAGCTTAAAAAATAAAAAAGTCCAGCATTAAAAAATATAAAAAGAAGTGCTATTAAAATACCATAAAATGAGATATGTAAAAATGATTGTATTTCTATTTTACCCAGAGACTTGTAGAGAATCACGGGATGCGATTTATGTTTTAGGGGACTCCACTCCTTCATTTCAGCCTCTTCTGCTTTTGTGTGTTTATGTTCAGTCAAAAGATCTTGCAAGTAGGTGGCTGTTGCACTCCAGGTCATATGGGTTCGTCGAAAATGTTTTAATGCGTTTCTTACTGTTCTTAATGGGGTAAAATCTCATCAGCCATAGCAATGGGATGAGCGTAGCGGCATTGGTGATGAACCGTTGTGCGTCCAAGAATCATTTGAAAACGTAATTTTGTGTTTCATGTGATTTTAAAGTCCTTTGTTTTGGGAGGAAGCTGCTGCCACTGCAGTGTCACTGACCTGTCCATCCTTAGACTAAACCTGCGTAGTCCTGAAGGTGAAGCTCTTCCTTCTTCCACATGCAGAACACACCACTGTGACTGTTGGTTTGTATTGCAGTCTGTTTATGAGATGCTAATTTCGTGTCACTTTCACCACTGTCAGCATGCATTGTTCAGCCTATTTTTCAAACACAGAAATTAAGTCTCAATATTATTTGCTTCGGTGCCAGAGCACACTGTACCGATATTATGTAGAGCCAATGTTTTATATCATGCTATGATGGCATGATTCTTTTGGACTGACTATCCAGTCTACATGGGCTGTGTGCCAGTGATCGCTCTCCATAGGCTTATAATCCGGTTATGAGTGTAGATGCCAGAATTATTACCATGCGAAATTGCCTGGTTGTTCTCTCAAGAGGACATGGAGACTCGATCTTTGAATTCAATTAGACTTTGATCTGAAATGAAGCTCTGGTAACTAGCATGGTAAGCAGGTGCAGGTGCTTGTATCGGACCAATGGTGCGAAGACTTTTGGTGTGTGTTAGCGTGTGAGCACGTATGATGTGTGTATCTGTTTGTATTCAGGTGAGGTAGCGTGAGTCATACTCATATTGTATGATGTGTCTGTGTGTATTATATCAGCCCAGTAGTGTGTGTGTGTGTGTGTGTGTGTGTGTATTACAGCATATCCCCACGTACCAGTTTGCACGGTTAGAATCTCCAAATTGTTTGGATTCACTGTGATCCATTCTCCAGTCATCTGTGTCTTCTGTGGTCCATTCTGGACAACAGCATCAGGCGTTACATACACACGGACCATCTCGCGGTGAATACACAAACAGTACACAGATCTTGTGTCGACAGTCACAATACAAACTGGAACCAAAGTAATGCATCACAAACAAAAAAAAACAAAACAGTCTTGTGCTATATTACAAGAATATTAAGAATCTTTATCTCTTTAAAGATCAATGTCTGTTTGTCTTTTTGTTTGTTTGATGGGCTGGAGGACAGACTACATCTGATCCCTGCTTCACTGTCTGTGGCGTCCACCTGTCCAACATCACAAACCTACAATACTTATGTACTAAATGCAACCACTTTAAGGGTAATATAGTTTGGGGATATATAACGTGGTATAACTGTTTACCTTTCTACCTTCTGACCTGGGCACTACTGAGAAACTTAGCTAGTTATATTTACGGTTAAAATCAGCAACAGGGTGTAACATACACATTCAATTCATTCATACAGTAAAGAAAATTCTTGCTGTTTTTTACCCCTTCTTTCAAGAACCTTGTATAGATTCAGTAAGTATACGCAGTATATTGAAATCTTCTTTCTTCCATGGATCCCTGTTTGGAAATAAAATTTAAATAATGTTACAGACATGAATAGTAAAATATAAAGAAACATGTTTTGCCGCCAAGAATAAAAGGATCTTCCTTATCTTGCTCATTTATTGATAATGTGAACGTTCAGCATGGTAGACAAATATTCTGGGAGCAAAATTCAACATATTGATTTTTTTTTCCTCACTGCAAGCAAGTTCTTTGCTGCAGAGCAGTATCAAGCGCTCTCTCAGAAAAAGGCTATCACAGCGAAAAATGGGCTTTTGTAGAAGGGAAGTACACAGAATGATGAAACATTTAATCAGCATTTCTGAAGCGTACGGAATAAAAGAAGCGCTACTCGCGAACATGAAAATGAAGCGGTGACAGCGACGGGCTTACAGACTGAACAGAAAGGGAGCTACTAAATGAAGCCACCTAGAATGTCCAAATGTCGTAAAAAAAACCGAACTTTGACATGCTACTTAATTCAACTTGAGCAAAGCTACAAACAGTGAGCATAAAGCTATTATTATTGTTATCTTGTCACTAGGGTTACATTAAACTTGCCCATTTAAGCAGCTGGATATTTTACAAGAGCAGTTTATATCAAGCAGGGTCTTACCTACAATTCAAACTCATAAACTTTAGGTTTCAAGCTGGCATCCTTATCTGCTGTACTACCTAAAACCTCTTTTGCTTTTTAAATAGAGTCTTCCAGTCTTGCAAGACCTTCTTTGTTAACTTTTATTTCTTTTTTTATCAGGGTTTATCAGATGCGGTCCAAGCTTTTGTTGAGTCAGTAAATGAAAGCCAATTCAGATTTCCTATTATAGCATAAAATTAATGCAGTTTGTACAAAACTGTAAGACCAAGTGTCAAGTTTTTATTTATTTATTTTTTAAAATCATACTTTATTATTAGCTTATATAATTATTACCTTGTGCCCAATTCTGTCACAGCGTTGTACTTCTGTTTTGGTTGCAGTGTTATGCTGCCACTGTACCTGCCGGATTCAGGAGTTGAAGACTTGCATCCTTTATCTAACTTTCATATAGTTTTTAAACTTATATAAACTTATAATGAGCTTTCAATTTACAACCAAGCGAACGCAAAAAAGTGAGTATTCAGGAATGGAGCATTACGTGATCTACCTCACCACATGAATGCTTAGGTAGAACCTCTCGCAATACTTTGCTTCAAATATGTCTACCGTCACACGGCAGCACAACCTAGATAAATTTGCAGAAGGGTGTTCAGTTCTGAGAGAAAGTATTATTTCTCGACAATGCTTTAAAAAAAAAAGAAACATTGCTTGTGAGGAGAAGTAACACTAAAGCGTGGCTAGAAGGCAAATACAAATAAACGCTGTATTTTGTTAGGTTTTTGCAAGAACAGAGCGAAGGAAATGGCTCTGAAGCAGAGACGTTATGCAATACTGGGTGAATTGAGAATACAGTACATGCAACAAAACAGCAACAAGAAGGTGTGAAATCCACATAAAGGTAAAGGGTCAAAAGATGAGGGGATACCCTCATTCCACCGGATGTTTGACTCTCTACATTAAAATAACGGCATAACCCATCAACGGCGAACATGCACCAGACACATTTGTAAAGCAACCTGCTTTTATGGATACTGTAATATATTATGTAAAACGTTTTGCCCTGCGAGAGAAGAGTTTGTGAAGAAAACCTCGAGTTGATATAAGGGTTAACTAAAATGGGTTGATACCCGAACCCTAATGGCAGCTGAGATCCAATAGCACCAGATGGTGCTCTGAAATATCCCATATAAAAATCTGCAAAACACATAGAGGACGTTTTTGGAAACGTTTCCCAGTATTTTATCAAGAAATACATTTTGCGATTCCAAGGCTCTTTGTGGAACACGCCGGGTGCTTTTAGACATTGTTTCCGACCGTGCCGCCGTATATTTTAAACAAAGTAAATACCAACGTGTTTTCCGCCGGAGTCAGAAAGTCTGATGTACACTTTTCCACGTATTAATCCTGCAACTGTTGCTGTCATATCAGATGTTGTCAGCAGCATTAAATTTGCCTCTGAATAGAAAACAGGCAGTTTTATGCAGCGCTGGTGTGATATAGAAGTTGTGTCAGTGCTCCACTTACAAGTGCAGCACAAAATCATTTTTGTTGAAACCTCACTTTGTCATCCTTGAATGTGCGTGGAAAGCATGAAGTTGCAGGAGTTCACACATTTTAGTTCAGCAAGCAAATGTTTATATAAGAAGCGTGCATTCACAGCTTTTGAGCACCTGCTTATATAAAGGAAATCATTGTAATAAGGCAAAGTAAAGCTATTTTTTTGGTAGGTCGACGTATTGGATATTCAGTGAAAATGGAAAGACAAGACCTTGAATCTCTGCTTACATTTACTGTGCTTCATTTAAAAGGCTGATTGTAAGAAAAAAGCTACTATACTGCTTTTAAAAATGTCTCTCCTTTGCTTATTTATTAATCATGTCGCTCTAAGACCTTTTGTTTGTACGGCTGCAGCCTACTGCAAAAAAAAAAAAAAAAATTGTCTCCATGGGTTTTTTTTTTTTTGCATTTCTGGAAGAGATACAGCAAAACATTCTGATCAAGGATCAACTGCAGCAGTATGTATTGCCATCATATTTCCTATACGCTGATGCCGATTACGATATGTCACTGTTCCACGATGGCTCTTTCTTGTTTTAACTCTTTGAGTGATTTACCATAACAACGTGTGCTGGGGAAATTTTCAAAAAAGTTTCAAAACAAATTTTGTAGGTGTTTATATTCGTTATCTATAAAACCAACTGTTTTCTACGGCTATCTTTATTTTGTTGCCCTACAGGGTACTGGTGTGGCCTTCCGGGTGCCGTCTCATAGCTTAACACTGTGATTCTGAGATAAGCTCCAGACCGCTGCTCCCCGGGCCAAGATAAACCGGTTAAGGATGCTGGATGGATGGATGGTCGGTTGACTGGATGGATAATTATTTTGTAATATGTTGGCATGTGCAGTTTTCAAGGTCCATTGAAATATTAATGACCTCTTATAGTTCTGATTCAGCACGTTTCTCAATAATCCATCCACAGTGCAAATTGTGGCGTTGCTATATGTTTAGTAGTTACTGATAGTGACTGGATAAAAATTCCTTTTTTTTCATTTATATGTATGCCGTGTGCCTAAAAAGAGTAGTTCTTACTTCAGTTTCAAATGGATATTTTTGCATAGCTCCCAGGGTTTCTCCTGGGCTGTCAGTGTGACAGAATTCCACCACGGCAGTGCATTTCTACAAATCTCTACCACAGTCGAGTTATTGAATGACCATGTTCAAGTAGAAGAGGCCCTAATATGTTTTAATGTGTCACAGATGAGTAAATTAAGTACCCAACTGTCATTGTAACCAAGGTCCCACAATATTAAGCCCATATATCATTGTTGCTCTGCGCTGTCAGGGCCAAATAGTTGTTTCTGGTCATTCAGCAGCTTCCGTTTGGTAGTTTTATCCCATTTGCATGAAAGGAAGGTAGAAGAGGCTAAAATTGCCCACTGGTTCTTTTCACGCAGGACTGCTAGGGCATTTCAGTGCCCAAGCCAACGCCGTTCAGCTGAAAATGCAAATGCAACAGTGCATATTCGTGTATATTGGATTATTAATAAACATTGGGTGTTCCCTTGGTGGGAAACATAGGAGTAAAGCAACTTTGTTGTGGCAACACACGGGTGCAGGTTTAGCAGAAAGGCGTCTTTGCATCCCCTGCTGTCTGGAGCACTCTCACCCGACACATTCTATTATGAAGCCAAAGGCAGCAGACGAAACAAGTCTTTCTCCGGGTTTAAAGCTGCAGCTAAACATCTCCCTGTGTTCTAGCATGGGGCTGAGCGCAAGGAAAATTATGTAAGCATCACTCCAGGAGAAGTGTGGCAACGGGCGCCCTCAGGTTTTCAATAGCTTTGCACAAACACACGACTTTAATATCGGTCCTTGTCCTTATATTACTCCACTCTCGCGCTGCCAGTTCTGGCTCCCCTGAGCGAAGCTCAGACGGCAGCGATATTTGAATCCTGCCCAGAAAAAATAAATTAATAAATAAAAATAAAAGTTTGAGCAGATGCAAATGTGCATTACCAGTTCCAAATAACATTCATCTGTCAAATTTAAAGTCGGTCAGTTCATATGGTCTTCCCACAAATCTGGCAATGCAGACAAAGTCAAGGCTTGGAGTTTATCGTATTTTCGTTTCGGCGCAGGTTAACGTGTGGAATGAGTGGCGGTCTAGTTTCTAGCCCTTCCTTTGCGTTCCTGGTGGAGCCTTTTTTGCCAAAATGGAATGACTTGTGCTACTCTGTGCCTCGGACAAAAATCTCCCCCAACATTAAGGCACCCGCAGTGACGAAATTCCCAAGCAATTCTTTGATGGATCCCATTTCTGTCTAATGAATGAGGGGATATTACGGGATACGGTTTTTATCCTTTCTAATTCTTCTGATAGTTCATTAAACCCATTCTGAAACTGGTGCCTAATAGTTTCCCTGCTGGGAGATAAGGCATACAAGAGAGACTGAAGACTCCCAAAGTCACGTCCGAGTCCCTGTGTGCCTGTGAGTCGTAAGCAGCGGAAAAGACAGTCCCACGTGGCTGCAACAGGAGGCCTCCCGTACTCCCTGTGCTAGAAGCCACACCAGATGGAATTATATTAATTTATACCACTGACAACTTGGCTTTGACATTGTCCCGACCAGCCCTCGAACAAGAAATGAGACGTGAATAGTATTGTAAGTCAGCGTCCCTTGAGCGAGAAGGTGTATTCTTGAGAGCAACCTGCCCTGGCATTTGTGAACCTGTCTAAGATGATGGAAGAACATGTTCTTTAAGTCAGAGATTCAACCTCCCTGCAAACAAATTCATTGTAATATTCGCAGTAATGGATTTGTGGCCTTTGCAAATCTGCTTGCACTTTTCTGTTCTATGAGCTAAACTTCTACAGGCAGAATTAAGTGAAATGTATAGAATCCCCCCCAAGTTGGAATTAGCCGCATTGGTCATCGAGTATTCCTGAAATACACTTTTAAAAACACTACCGTTTAAGATTGTAATCTTTTCTTCTTTACGGTTTTTTTCTTTCGGTCTGTTTCTGCCATTTTAAACCTGTGCTATTTTTTTATGTTTTTTTAACCCAGCAATTTTCTACTCTGTAATAGGCCATCCTCCTCAGAGCTACATTCTGCAAAGCACTTTGCTGCAGTCCTTTTGTTTAAGATGCTGCACCAAATCAAATTTGATTGAACGCGAATCTCCAAGATCTTCACTGTGCCTCCCACACCTGCATAATTAAATCTCCCCTGTAATGATGAGTTTGGTGTTGCACCGCGTCCCTGGTGCCTTCCCGGTTTATTTTGAGTAGCATATGCGCTGTTTAATTTTCCTCAGGGGTGACAGGCGATGGCATCATTTGCCTCGGCTCGGTCAGCCCGGGTAGATGTTCGCCGCTCTCGCTCTCTCTCCGGAGCCCCGCCCCCCATCCATCACCCCTTCATCTCTCTGATGATAGATTGCTTTTATTGACATGGCCCCCGCACCTGACAAGACGCAATGTGCATCTTTCAGCGATCCACACTCGAGCTACGAGAGGCTCGGTGATTCAATTCTGGAGGCCTCGTTTCAGAAAGAGCGAAGATGGGCTCCTGCTCTTCTCTCCACCAAGGACTGCTCCTATTCTGTCAGCAACACCACGTGCTGGAACAGATTGCGGCCGCGGCCTCGAAAAAAAAAAATTGTACAAAGCGAATAAGGAAAGGGCACCGGATACAGACAATAAACTTTTGTTAAACATCCACATGTGTGCCACCGTGCACACTATGTGTCTTATTCTATAGCTGGCATTTGCATTTCTAAGATCTTTTCGCATTTCTGTAACATTTAAGTGGGTCCATCCAAAAAAGTGAAGAAAAATAGCACAAAAATATGAGGTTGGATTGAAACAGTCAAGGCCTTGTGACTGTACACAAGCAGCAGGACTGGTTTCTGTTTAGTCCTTGAGCTGTCACAACTAAATAGTTTATCACCTATTTATTATGAGTGATGTTTCTGCATCTGAGTTTATGGAATAGAGAGAAATGGACATGACTGTGGTATTCAGGGTGCTGGAAGCATTTCAAAGAGGGTAACACAAGACTGAGTGATGACATTGGATCTAGGAGACCAGGCAGTGCAGGTAATGATCTGATGAAGAGTTTAAGCTACAGTCGCCCTCTTGAAGGCACTGTCAGGAAGTTCACGGCCGCACGTTTGTGAGACGTTTTCATAATTCTGCTCGAGCTGTGTCGTGTGAAGGAAGGTACTTTGAGAAGAAGGTCCCCAATCCAGGGAAATCTTCATATGCAGAATGACAGGGATCGAGTCAAAACTTTTCAGTCGACCTTCGTGTAATATCCACACGAATTTTCTAGATACTCAAACAAGTTCTTCTTGTGCTCTGTCAAAGTGCAGTCATTCCAGGCAGGATGGTGCTTGGCGGCTCTGGAAATCCAAATATTCCTCAGCCTTTGAAAAATAAATGCGTTTATATTTGTTCAAAAATGATTCGATTTAATCAGTTTGTCTACTTAGGGTCTGAATTCATAAATAATCACCATTAACATTATTCATCCGCAGTATCCATCAAGTCTCAGCATTCACCCTCTATCGGTTATATTAACATCTACTTTTTACACAGCTGCTGTGGGATCCTGGAGTCTTCATTAACTCAAGCAAGAAGGAAAGTTGCCCTGTTTAATTCTTAAACATAGGGCAGGACAGAGAGTAAGATGAATGGAATTAATGTAAGTTAATACAAAGGTAAGACAGACCTAATAAAACAACCATGAGGATTACTTGGCTTTAATCTGAGATTCCCAGTCCTGCTATTCACTGTGTAAAGTGGATTCTGGTCAAACTTCATTAGTTCTTTCTTGAACTGTTCCTTCAATGGTTGGCATGATTCAGGTTAACAAAAGCCTTATGTAAGGACTATAATTAATCTCCACACATTCTACATATTCTGTTCTGCACATTGTTTATGTCAACATATTGCATGTTCTTTACATCATCATAATCTGCATTTTTTTTCACTATTTTCAAACTATTTGTGAAAAAAATGTGAATATATGCATATGCACTAATGCTGTTTCCTTATAGAATAGCAACAGCATGATTTCTTATTTCAGTTATTAGCATACAATGCGTATTTATTATATTGTTCTTGGGTCTGGATCCATTGTTATATTTTACACTGCTGTGTGCTGGGGGTAAAGGAGTCATCTAGTGAGACGTAGACTCAACAAATTGGAAAGAAAGCGGGATCTGTAATGAACCTTAGTCGTGACTCAGTGGAGGCCAGGATGTGGAGGAATCAAGTGTTCATCATGAACAATGGGGTCACATCCCCTCCATGAAGTAGTCACTGTGAGCTCTTTTACCCACCATAACTACATTGTACAAATAAGAGCCTTTTGGGGTCCTTTTTACCAACAGCCACCCGCCCCCGTACTGTCACTCAAGGACATGTTATCTATTCGGCACACAGAGACTGGGAAGTGCCTTGTGACCTTTTTTGTCTGGTTTCACTGCAATTGTAGATTTGTTTGGAAATACCTGTGTTACCTTATGTGTTGCGTATGCATTGTTGTTACATGTCATGAGTTAAGCTAATGTCTAATAACCCTACAGGGATTAATAAAGTCCCTACCTTACCCGTCCCTAGCCACCCAAAACCCATTGTGCGCTATCCTAGCCTGCCCTGTCTGATCATTTCTTATCTTGCCTTTTGTCCAGGTCAGAGATTTGGTGGTCTGCAACCTATCCTAGAATCAACGGGCACTAGGCTACGAAACAACACCCTGGATGGAAAACGAAAGGAATTATCATATACAGTATACACACATTTTTTTTGTCTGGAGATTGTCAAAAAAAATTCTCAAGGTATGCTTTTTTCTGACAAAATGTCACACGTTTGTATGTCACCTTAAGGAGTCGCTTGCCTTTTTGCACTTACTCAGCGTTTTGATGGATGGCATTTACCATCAGACAAGTTCTTCGCAGGTGCAGGGACTGAAACGGCCCAACACTGTCTATGTCCAATGATTTGCTTTTTGAAATTATCTTCCCACAAGTTAGCAGCTCCCTGGACACCGGCAGTCGAAGGCGTTCTGAGTGCGGGGGCTCTCAGCCGTGCTGTTTGTGTGTTATTTTTTATGGCCGTGCTTATTGACGGTGGCTAAGAAGAAGGCCAGCTGTCCTCATTATAATCCTCATCATCCTATTGCATTTGTCTAGGAAAGCTACCTAGCTTAAGATTTCAAATAGTTCTTTCATAAATATCAACTGCTTTCACTGAATTACTTTCTCAGTGGGACCAGTGCAAACACATTTTTTATTTCTATGGGTAAGATGGGTAATGATGTTTTTTTTTTTTTTTTTTTTTTTTTTTTTCTGAAAACGGCGACAAATTTGTCACTTTGAAAAAAGACAAACTTTTTATTGCTTTGGTACGTAAAACCATCCTCTGTTGATGGACTGATGTCCCACCTGGCTGTACCCTGTCTTGTATTTCCAGGATTGACTGCAGGCCACTGCAACCCTTTCCCGGACAAGCGGTTATTGATGCCCAATGCCTGGATTGTTACATAAAATGAACGGAAGAGCTCACAAGAAAACATTTGGAAATGAAGTCAAATATTCGCTAGCTGAAAGGATGAATGTACACATAGAGTTTGATGGGGTTCTGGCGTTACGCCGTAACTCTCAAAATGACTGGTTGTACCGTGTTGCAATTTTAGTCATGAACCTAAAAACTGACAGCTGCCAAAAATCATGAAGTCATTCCCCTTTTGCAGAGCGTGACCCCATCGTGGAAAACGGTCTTCGCAATGTTTACTTTCAGTTCATCGGCGCTGTATGATTTTTGGTCACGGGTGGTAAATGGACACGAGCGGTTAGTGCGAAAGAACAAGGGCTGCGTGACTAAAATGTAAAATTGTCTCGGTTCGTCCGCGTGAGCTCCATTGATCACGAGCGCTCTGTCGGCACGCAATCTCAAACTCCGCAGCCGTCCACAACCGACTCTCACTTCGTGTTAAAACAAGTTCTGCTCTTCTACTAATACATGCTGAAATATGAATTTACACGTTCCAATATCAAGCATAAATCACTCAATAGAATACACTGTGCATAAGCAGTTTGCCCATAAATCATTTATAAAAACTAAATCTCAAATGCTTGTTTGTTTTTCGAATGCTGGTTGTTTCTTATTACTGTCGTTTTTATCTTAATAATGCAGACTCAACCCGGATATGATACCGAAGGAGATAAATCAGCGCAAAAATATTCAATACATCAAAATGTCCAGGCTTAACTGCAGCAAGTAGACTGTGTCATTTCATTGCACTCTTCATATTCTGCGCAGCACCTTCATCGCTCACCAGAGAGAACTGCGGCAGCGTAAGAGTGAGAGGCGAGAGCCACGGTGGCGCATATTAAACAAACCCCCACGACGAGAAGCAGAGTTCTACCTTGATCAGGATGTTTACACTTATAGGTTTGCACCCTGTCTCCCTGGTGCGCAGTTTGACTCTCTGAGCTTTTGTGGGTTCAGCAGAGGTTCCAGCACTGAACCCGTGGTGACCGCTGGTCCCAGGGCGGGAGGCGGCCGCTGGGTAGCCTGGAGCAGGTCAACCTTGTGCCTGCAGGCAAGGAGGGACCTAGGGGATGGGAGAGAACTGAAAACATCTCTTTTTTGGAGAGTATTATTTTTTTCCTTAGTGAAAACATGGAGGTCAGGAGTGAATTTGTTCTCTTTTCAGTTCTCAAAATGAAATGCTGTAATTACATATCCAACCGGGCCAAAAATAACGGTAGAAATTATTTTCTTCGGCAACCTTTTCTCAATCAGCTGGATGACCGAACAGGCTGTGGGAGACGTCACTTCACTCATAACTGGGGGCTGTATCATGGGATGGAAAGAATGGTTAAAGGCTGGGATTTGGCCCAAGCGGCTGCGAGCGCCGCTCCCAGGAGGGCCACTGCCAAAAGGTGTTTATCCCAGACTGCATCGGTAGACTATAAGCCTGGGAAGTTGCTGTGCATACAGGAGTTTATTAAACAGGTTTTGTGTGATAAGTGACACCAGAGGACCAAGACCTTTCTGTGGGGCTTTGGGTGTCACCTCGCCAACTCAGTGCATCATGGCATCACTTCTTTTTGCCCAATTATCTCAATTTTCAAATGAAACCACAGCTTCACCCTTCTGTGCTCCTGGTTCCTCTGCCTTGAAAGAAACCATTAATGCTTTAATTTGAAAAGCTGCAGGGATGGAGGGTTTTAAAAAGTCTACCCTGCAGTCTTGGAATGAAATTAGAATTTGTGCTTCTCCAGATCATTGCTGGGTCACGGCTCGCCGATAGCGCCCCGGCCTGGTTCCCCGCAGCTCTTCTCTGTGGCGCTGTGTCCGTGAAGACCGTAGCCTCTGGTGACGGATGTGACCCAGTCCACCTGACGACTGGCTGTAAGCCCCCCGTTCTGCTCTTTGTGCTGTTTTTTGTCGTGCTGATGTTGACGGTGTGTTATTACGGCTATGTTCGGCTCAGTGAAATGCACGACCCAATCTGGGGACCATCTTTAAAGAAGCTTACCGTGTGGTTTCATTTTTCGCTAATATCATCTTAAGATAATAAGTGAAATGCGCTTGAATGTTCTTCTCATTAACACAGGAATTATTAAATAATTGCTATCTAACCAAGTAAGATTTTACACTCAACACTGACAGTATTTGTACATAATTACAATGATTTCAGTTTTTTTTTTTCTAGTTTCTCATTTGCTATATTTGGGAAACACAGCAATGGTTCTGAGACACAGATTAAGATTAGATTCAATTTAGCTATATCCTGCACTTAAGTAAAGTTCATGTATATTCAACATTTGGCTCACCTCTAAAATAGTGCATCGTGTGCAACAAAGTTATACGGAAGATATGATCCTCTTTATATAATATATCGATTTACATGTACTTCCTGTATAAATATGACGTATAATAGATGTTTTAAGAAGTAAGGCAGAAGCCTCCCTCATTGCATAAATTCCAAGATGAAAGGGAACAAAATGAGTGGGGGCCTCTGTGTGAAATCCCATTTTCGGTGGAGGAAGAGTGTCTTGTGAACACTCCCTGGGGGTGGCACACACACACATCTCTGCGTATTAGCTTTGCCTCTGATCCGGGGGCAAACTTGTCATTTGACAAACTGGCTCAGGCTTCTCACATTCCTTACTTGCTCATAAGCCCCAATGGAGCAGTGTCTTTGGTCTTGAAAATGTGTTTTCTTCTCTCTTTAAGAGAAAAGCCATGCAAATTTTATGTGAAAGAACAAGAATCAAAACCAAGAGAATGAATCTTACTCGACCACGCGTCATCAGAGACTCACAAGCCCACAGATGAAACGTAAAAGTAAAGCTTTGTCAGAAGATGGCCGTTAATAGCTCATTGCCATTGTTTCTGCAGCACGGGACCCCCCTACTGTGCGTCCCCTGCTTTTTTTCCGTGTTTTTTGCTGACAGATGATCAGTCACAGATTAATCGGAAGTGTCAGCGAATCGATGACTTTCACTTCTAGGAGACACACTCCTGAAGGGTGCAGCCATTTTGCTCTAATTGTTTTTATTTATTCGTTTTGCTGACACTTTTTTTGCGAAGCAGCTTGCAATGTTAGATCTGTACACTAAGCGTCTCAAAGTGATTTGCCCAATTATTCAGCAGGGCCATTTTTGCTGTGTCAGTTCAGGGTCTGAACATTCGCTTTCTGCAGCAGGAAGTCTGATGAGAACCCGGGTCCATCACAC
The DNA here is from genome assembly GCA_900497675.1 of Arapaima gigas. Classification (NCBI taxonomy): domain Eukaryota; kingdom Metazoa; phylum Chordata; class Actinopteri; order Osteoglossiformes; family Osteoglossidae; genus Arapaima; species Arapaima gigas. The sequence continues at coordinate 14,612 of UFQX01000116.1, forward strand.
GGAAGGTGAGGGTTCCAACCACTACATCACCTATTCACCCTGGAAGTACTAGCAAACTCGGTATTAAAAAAGGAGTCTAAATTTACCATGAAACCTCTTTATACGGTTTACATAAACAGGACTCTAGTGTGAGTCTGTCCCACAAAGCCTCCAGTGCAAGACTCCAACCCATCTTGTCGAGGGATCATCGTTGAGGTAGGACTTGGCCAAGGCTCAGCCTCGCAGCATCCTTACACACAAGGCCCTCGAAGTCGGTGAAGGACTGCCAGGACTCCTGTGGAAATCGGGGAACTGCACTTGTTCCAGTCCACTGATGTGCGCTTGGCACCAAGAGAAATCCAGTAAATCATTATAACTCTCACAACCAGACAGGTTTCACGCTCTCCCAAACCTTAATTTTCACAGCCATATCGGTTTTGGCTAGTCGTCCTATGCTAATGTGCTGACACAGAGAAACGCAGAGGATAACGTTGTTTTATTTTATTTTTTAAGGAACATGGAGCATATCACACCACATTTTGCAGAACCTGAACTTTGGAGTCGGTCCAAGAACGGGGTGCTTGGAGGGACGTGCGCAGAGTTAGGCCTATTTTCAGGATAGACCCACAACGCGAGCTGAAGAGCAAGAAAAGTGTTTATGAGAAAAAGTTTTCGAATTCGGGACTGGGGCTCGGTTCTCTTGTGAAGTGTACTTATCTCGGACACATAATTTGGACTGTCCTACAATAAAACAGTAGAAACAAATCACTCACGGGAGCCCAATTTCACTCCAGGTAATTGGGTTGGAAAACTTCCCAAGCGCAATTAAAGAAAGAGATCGGCCAAAACGCTTGTCTGAAGAGCAAAACTTTTGGGTTTTAGAGCTGCAAGAAATTAGATTCCCCAGAATTAATTGTGTGATAGATTATTCCCCTCTTCTGCAAAAGTTATTACACCAGCGCATGTTCACTTCGGTCACTTTTCTCTTTAGTTTCTTTTTCGTTCTTTCTTTTTTGTCTCTTAAATTGTGTTTCTTCGTTGGTTTCATCATTCGCGATGCTGATCTACACGCATCGCTTGCGAGAAAATAGACTTCTCCTTCTTCGGGTTACGATGCACCCAACATACGATGATCACATGACACAGTCGTCTCGCGTCGCACACATGCTGCACTTTTTAAAAAGAAACTTTGCTAATAATGGTGCGGATAATATAGTACACAGTGGACAGAAATAAAGAAAAATGTGTCAAAACATCACAAAATGTTTGGAAAGATGTCACCGCCTGGTAGACTACACTCTACGCAATTGACCGTTTATGTAGTAAATTGGCATTTTCCCACTTTGTGGACACTTTTTATTTCCACAGTGGGTAGTTCATTATGAATAATGTCATCACCAATTGTCTCAAGCGTGTTGAGCAAGAGGTGCACGCTTGATGTCTCAATCGCAAATTGTTTTGTCTCTTAGTGGTGTCATCCTGGATGTTTTTGGGCAAAATTCAATGCATTTACCTCTGAATTGCCTGGGAAACAATGACTGTTAGAATAAATGATGCAATGTCACAGTCAAATGAAGATCACCTAATCACAAATATTTGTTTGCAAAACCAAGCAACTCCTGTAACCGTAATGTTTAGTAAAAGACATAGGCAGCGGTTGTGTGAATTTTATTTGTTCACCTAATAAGTGTGCGTGAACCGAATGATGAAAATTTCTCCTGTAAAATTGGAAACAAAAGTGTAAAACCTATTGGCAAACTGTACAATTTCAAGAAAAAAAAATATTGAAACGTGTTATATTTTTTTCTTTGCAGAAATAATGGCAATTTCATTCCCTCCCTGCAGGAATTTGCCTAACAAGGTGATTTCATGCAAAAAGGCATGTGAAGAAGGACTGTGTACTTTAACCATTAGGACCTCGACAAAGCCATTTTAAGCTCCAGTGCATTGGTTATTTTTGCTTTTTTTGGCTTGCTTTCCCATTTCTTTCAGCTTAAACTTCCTCGTGATGCATGTGCCTAGTTTACACCAGGTCTATAAACAGTTAAATTCTAAAAACATTTAAATATGTAAGCCACTTTAGACACTAAAATAGTGAACAAGAATATACAGAAAATCCCAGTCCTTTTACCTCCCTAGTCACACATCAGCCAGGCACAGTTATTCGTGGACCCTTGTTTTTGCCAATAAACTGTCAGCACTGTGGGGAGATGGACCAGAATATTGCCCAGGAGAGCAGACAGAGCACTTCACACATGGAGATGTTCGCAAACATCTGTAACTCTTAGGAGACTCCCGTGTTGTAAAGCAGCCGCCAACAGTCTGCTGTGCTGCTCCTTCAAATGTACTTAGAAAAGCAGTAACATCCGAAGGCACCAAAGGACCACGTGTGGGTTCATATTACCCTGTCAATGGTTTGCTCAGTTATGCTTTCTTCCACACAACAAGCTCTGACAGTGGAAGGTTACAAGCCTAATGGAGGAGCTTAACTAATTTCCATGAACTGGAAGCCATTAAAAGTCCTAATTACCCCAAAACACAGACGGATGACCCAGAATTACCGAGATGCTGTTCTAATGGAAAACAAATGTCACGCGCTCACATTAGCTGTATTATTGGCAAGTTGTACAGCATCGGTACAGAACCAAGAGGCTGGCAATGGTCAAGAAGCAACAGATAAGAGCTGCTTGATGATTCAAACACCGTAGTGAGTGATAGCAAACATATTACAATCGTATATAAATTATCGCTGAAGCTCAGTACAACATTTATATATGGTAAATTATATACATTAGTACCTAACACCTCGATGAGCACTCTAGAGGTGTTCTTGAGAAATGGAGCACTTGAGCAACTGTGTTTATATTGCAGAAGTAGAGATGTGTGTTCTATGCTAGGCTAATTTCACCCGAAATGTACAGATTTGTCTTTTTTTTTCTTAAATTTATCCTGTGCAGCTTATTTTAAAGTGAAGGTTAACTAGAGTAAAGGTGCAGGTTTGTTACAGTACTATACACTATTTCAATGTTAAAGCAGTGGTGTAAATTCATAAATTTGGAGAAAATGTAAAGGTCACACTTGGGACAAATAAAAAATTGAAAATGAGAAGTAAAGCTGCACCTGAAATAAAGGGCTAGGCTGTAAATTTGAGCTTTTATTAGGAAAGCATCCAACACAAGTACAACTGGGTACTGCACCACTGCCATGATGGATCTTAAGCAACAGTATGCCGTATGACAGGCTAGCTGTACTTTTATTAGCCAGCAATAAACTAATGAGTCTATTTTATCGATAACAATCATAAAATTAAAAACAATTTTGTGAAAAAATGTATAAAGAAGGATATGATAAATTATGAAAGGGCTAAAATAAAAGTGTTGCGGTGAGACAGCACTATACGAGAGGGTGCTATTCGAGCTATTACTGCTCTGTGCTTTGCCAGCATGTGTCCAGCATCTCCTGCGGAGGAAAAACTATATAACACGTGGGACACTGGGGTTCGAATGAGTCCCGAACGACTCCCAACACTACACCCACCTGTCTCCCAGGAAGAGAGCAACAAGAACAAAGAGAGTCGTGGCAGCTTGGTCGACACCCGCATTAACAAGCTTCATTTTGATACGTACATGTAGGCCATGTATGTATGAAGTATTATAAATAAAGTATGCTGGGGTTAAATAAAGAGACCCTCCGTGGAAAAGAGTGCTGATGCTTGTCAGTCACAGTATTTCTCCGCTGTAAAACAAATTATAGTGTGACACCGTAACATCCGTCTAATAGCTGAGCTTTGCATCACTTGAAACCACCATTTGTCAAACACCACCTTTCATTTGTCAGACTTTCTATGGCATCTTGTCATTCACTTGCAGCACTTGAAAAGCACTTTATGCCAAAGATCTATTCTTAATAGCAAGCTTGGAAACCAGAATGAAAATAAGTGTAAAACTTATCAGTTTTAGTAAAAACATACTAACTGATACTGCGTAAGTATGACATTATCGTGTGCACCCTAAACAGCATTTCCAATTTCTACCAAAGCTTTTTGAAGATGGAATGACACATTAGCGAAAATAAGACGAGAAAATTATTCCCTTTTTACGGCACCTTTTTTTAGATTAAACCTTTCCTCGGGCCCACGGGGGTTTATTTTTCTGCGAGCAGTAGACACCATGTGTAATATTTATAGAAAGTTTTTTGATTAAAACTGGGAATGGCAACCCGATCAGGGTATATTCTCCTTACGCAGAATCCAGCAGGTCCGGGATAGGCTCCAGGCCACCACAGCCTGACCGTGAAAAGTACTTGATGATAATAAGTGAATTACTGTGTATTTTCTATGAAAACTATAGCATAAACGACACCAGGTACCTTACATGACTTACTCACACTATTCAAATTTAAAATCTGAATTTATGCAGATGAGCAACAAGGTACTCAAAAAGCAGCTGATGTTTTGTTGTTAAATATATCATTATAATCGTGTTAATATAACAGGTTCTGGAAAAGTAAGCATGTAAAATGGACAGTAGCCTCTGTTATGGGACATTTATGATGAAAGAATGATTACAGCGTGACGTGTTTTTGCTGCAAAGACACCTGAATGATTTCTTCGGGTCAAACCTAGCTTAAACAAGAGGACCACCAACTCCGGGGATGCAACCCCCTGTCTGTGCTGAGTCAATTTCCCGTGGATAATGAATCTGCTGAATAAACTTCAGTTGCGTTTATGACTCAATTGAAATGCATAAAAGTGTTCCCGTCCCTCTATTCTTTGTGTGGTTGGTGTCCATGGGTAGCCAGCTGGTGTGTGGAAAGCTCATCTGTGCTTGAGATACTTGTGAAGAAGTGAGAGGTCTATCGGTCGTGTGCTTGCTATGATGTACGACATCATTTAGGGAGCGCACGTGACAGCTCACGAGGCCGAGTCCCGATGACGGAGAAGGGACCTGACAGCCGGGCCGTCAGCAAGCTCCCGGTACCGCTGCAGAACCGTGGGCCTTCGTTCGGATTATTTCACGCGATGCACTAAATAACACACGTTGGCTTCAAATTTGACATGGCGCAGCGACATCGCGCAACCATAAAACCTGACGACACTAGAGAATACAAAAACACCGTGAGTACGAATTAATTCGCAACACTTGGGTCCTAATAACCATCTTTATGTGTTTTCTAATGACACGTGTTAATATGAGCCGACCCAACGGGAGAAGACGATGCGCAAATGGCCAAGACCTGACCAAACGTGTCAGGAGGCAGAATATTATTCCGTAGCCTGCAAGGATATGACTAATGCCACAGTATCACGTCAAAGAACATAAAAATATAATAAGAAAGGCAGAGGCAGAACAACAGTAAATCTCATTAACTGTCTCTGTCACCGAGACGCAGAAATGGTGTCGTTGCCGGAGCCTCACAAGTCGGCGGGTCCCACGCACCACGTGCACCGTACCACCGCCAAGCGGCACACATTACAGAATACAGCTGCAAGAATATCTCGACATCAGCAAGGATGAAAGATAATTTATTTAATTTATTTATTTATTCTTTTTTTTTTTTAATCGATGAGCATTATTGTAGACTGCAGATAATAAAACACTGGCCAGGTATGGACCCGGTTCGACATGATTGAAATTCAGAACATTGGTGAGGGTTTCCTCTAAGCACCACTTTCAAAATAATGCTGAGCAGCAAGAGCACAGATGATGGAAGAAGCAGTTCCTGTAGTGCCAAAAAAGACCGCACTGAACAAATAAAAAAGTTAAAAAATAAATAAAATAAATTGCTACGCTCGGTTTTGGAATCTTAATGACAAACTAAGTTTTATTTGGCTACAAATTTAAATTCTGAAAGGAAACTGTAATTTTACAGTTTTTTTTTTTTTTTTACTGCTTATTTACCTTTAATAAATGCTTTTCTCCAAAGTCTGAGCAAACAAAAGTGAATTTCACCGATCGACGGAGAGATACGGACACAAACACGTGATTCCAAAACAGAGTCAGATAGAATTAGCCCAGCTCCACTGCTGTGGCTTGTATGCATTACGCAGTAGCTGCATATAGAATTCATAAGGAGTTTGAAAAAAATAAAGACATTTATAGAGCTGACAGAATATCAGGTGAGATACAGGTCGGAAAGAGATGTGTCTTGCAGTACTTCCGAAAGTTGAGAGGGATCCAGCAGTTCTGAGGGAGAGTGGCGCTCATTCCACCCCTCACTGAAGCCAAAATTGATGCGTATTAATGTTGCGGTGCGATGGTGCCTTTGGGTATCGGCAGCAGTCCTTCGTGTGTGGAATTTTCATGTTCTCCTCATGTATTCATCTTGTTTAGCTGAATGATGCTAATGGCACTTCAGCTGTTTCAAGACAGAGCAACACAGGTACACAGGTGACGCACCGTATAAAGAGGTTTGCGGATCCTGCTCTCCGAAGAGCGTTTGATGCGTTCCGAACATCTGCCGGGGGACTGCAGCTGTTGGTTTGTTTGGACCAGGTGTTTGCGTATGATTACTGCGGTGAAGGTCAATGTTTTTCCTTCTCGGTCCGTCCTTTGTGGCCGTGGCTGTGCCGTCGACCGTCAACTTGTACAAGACTCGACGCTAACAAAGCCTTGTTTCACCCAATTTAAACGCACTTCAGTAGCAAAGCAGCAGCGAAACCCCCTGGCAGGAGCACCAGGGAAAAAATAGAATGTCCTCAAGTTGATATGCAAACATGGTGCTACAGTATGAGGATGTGTTTTTTTATACGATTCAGTAATTGCTCCTGTGCTGTTTTTGTGCAGATATGACAGAAGTACAACAGTCGAAAAGTAACTCAACCTGCTCCACATAGCATTTCTAAAAGTATTTACAGTAAGCGTTCGCATTTCTACGTGTCTCAGAGAAATAACCGAGTGTTTTTTTGAACGGCCGTCATATTTCCGCAATGGGCTTGGGCAAAAGGAGGTTGATTCCAGCAGACAGCCATCTCGGCAAGGACTTGCTAACAGAAGACCGCTGCCTGCGTGAGCTGGGGAAAAGAAATTGCGAGAAGAACAGGGGAAGGGAGGAGATAAGACAGAAGATGTGGAGCTCTACCAGGATCAAACACGAGTGGAGCGAGAGGAGCTGGCGCACATGATTTGCGGTATTCTTGAACAGCGTGCTGAACCGCGGGCCGTCTGAGGAGGTCAGCCGACCCCGTCTCATGCGCTTCGTGCCAGAAGAGGCTGCGCTTGACATGAAAATCTGCAAAGGGAACTTTTCAGTCGGGAAATAAAAACTAAAAAACTTAACAGCAACGAGAAAGTGTGTGAGTCAAGGTATGAGTGCAGCCTCGAGCTCTGACGTGGCCCTGGAGGGCCAGTACAAAAGAGGTTTCTCGGGAGATGGCAGACGTACAGCAGCTGATGGTTATTGGAATATTCTGAGGGATTATCTGAATCAGGCCTCCCACGCTCCTCTGAGACGCAGAAACACTTTGCCTTAAACCTTCACAAAATGGACTCTCAAAAGGAGGCCAGCTATGCCTGCCAAGAAGGTGGACAGCAAAGATCTGCTTTAGACGGTATTAGAGAGGCATTTATTTAAAAAATGTGCCGATCATACATATGATCACACAATGTATTATTGAAATTAAGCATTTTTCAGCCATATGCTTCTTTTATTTTCCTTGTTTTTGGCTTTGTGTTTGTTACAGCCATACCTTCTTAAACCTATAGTTAATGCAACAAGGCGGAGATTTTTTTTTCCAAGCAACATGTCAAAGAACTCAGCAGAAATTGTAACTTATCGTTACCAGTATTTTTTTTAATTTAAATTGTCTTTATTGACTCTTTTGTCCGAGACACCTTACAGGCACAGATTAAACATTTACAAGGTTGAGAGAGCACAAATGTACAAAAATTATGTTTTTTAAGAACTTCAGATGCGCACATGTCGGTTTTGCTCTACATTGGGGTTGGATAGTAGAGTCCAGGACCACAGACATTTTGTTTGACTTTGTTCACTCCTCCCTCAATTGACATCTCAACAAAATAAAATAAAAAGAGACTCTGTTTTAATAGGCAGTTGTCATTCTTTGTTAAAAATCCCCCCCAGGAAGCATGGCTTTACTTGAACTCCCCCTGTGAGTCACTCAGAGGCCCCGAGCAAAAGCCACCGGAGATGCAGGCAATCCACCAAATCGGCACGTGTCCCGAATGTCACCCTCCGTGACACAGTTACGCCACCAAGATCCACCCTCATTTCTTCCCCATAGAATCCTGCCTGGAAAAAACTAAATAAAAATAACCCAGCACTGTTTCAAATAGCCCTTCAGCAAAGGAACAACTGAGGTAAAGCATTCATTCTTAACAAATCAAAACGTGAGGAAAAGAGCTTTAGGGTGTGATGCATTATTTATGTTTCATTTTCTGTGGAACCCGTGTTAGAATTATACGTGGGTATGCCGACCAGTTGGGGAACGGAGAACCAGGGGGAGAGCTGGGAGTAAATATTTCTGGTGGAAACCTAAACGCACCAAAAGCGGTTAAATACATAACGGTGAGAGATTTCGTCGGGGAAGCAGCGGTTTTGCATTCGTCACATGCTTGCGATGAAAGATGATCGGGTTCATGGGAAATTCATTATTTCGGGCTGCTGAGCCAGCACAGGCCAGCCGTGGCCGCGAGAATGGACCTGGTCCTGCCGCGGGCCGCCATCGACTCCTCCGAAATGGGGGGTGGGGGGGGGGGTCCCATTCCACTGTGCATTCATCCTTCGGCGAAGCCTTCATACTTTATAAAGATAAACGCGAGCGCCAATGCAGGGCCCCCAGAATGCTAAAGATCCATTAAGCCACGGCGGCGCGCCTACAAGATGCTGCCCCTTTCTCATGCTTTCGCACAACTGTCTTTTCCCAGGCAATACAATGGACCACTGAAAGCCGCTTTCACCGCTGATGGCAGAAGCATTTTGGTTTTCTCTTAATGAAACACGAGGGAAGACACACCTGATGAGCAATCTCAGGCTTTGCTGCATGAAATGCTGGTGCAAAAGAGGCATATTAGAGATTTTCACATGCTCTCAAGAAGCGTGGCTCTTTTTTCATGCTGTGGCCGAGGCTTACATTTACGCATCCCAGCCACTGCAGCAACACCAGAGGCCCGTCAGAGTTACAGTGCCCCTCGGCGCTGCGCAGCCTGGCCACCCGTAGTTCAACCTCCCATCTCCTTCTCCATCACAGAGCTTTCTAAGCCAGCCAGCTGGGTGGTGTGGTGGCCTGAGGCTGTCGGCTCCATCTGTGTGTGTCCAAGCTGCAACCCGTGGCAGAACAAACAGCTCCCTGCTCTGAGTGAGCGAGTTGTTGACCCCCTGGGCTGGGGCAAGGAAGTTGTGATCTGACAAAAGCTTCCTGTTGGGGGCACATCTTCTCCTCACGCCATGTGGGTCACCGGAAGCCGTGGGGCGAGTATTGTGCATGGCTTCTTTTAACTTTCCCCTTTCTCGCTTTTATTTGATGTTTTAGAATCACGCTTTAGATTCAAATAAAGACCACGTCCAGCGTTATGCAGGGATTTATCCAAAGTGAACTCAGCCGGAGCACACGAGTGGCAACTGGTCGCCTGTTTGACATTTTTTTCAAAGAAGAGTTCAATGGTAGCTATGTAGAATTTAACACTTTCATCCAAGGTGACTTGAGGTACTAGATACACTACAGTAAACTCCCTGCAGTCGTTCAGCCATCTATGCAGCAGAACAGTGTAACATACAGTACTGTGCAAAAGTCTTAGAAACCTGTGGGAAAAATGCTATAAAGCGAGGATGGTTCCAAAAATAATGCCATGAATACTTATTAATCAACAAACCTTCTAAAAAGTGCAGTAGACAAACAAACCTCAATCAGATCAATATTTGGTGGGACCACCCTTTGCCTTTAAAACAGCATCGATTCTCTTATGCAAACTTGCATGCAGTTTAAGGTAGAGGTTGGTAGGTTCTTCCAAACATTTTGAGGAACTGGCCACAGTTCTTCTGCACACTTTGACTGTCTCCGCATGTCCTCCCAGACTGACTCGATCATGTTGAGATCAGGGCTCTGTGTGGACCATACCATCTGTTGCAGGATTCCTTCTTTTTGCTCAAGATAGTTGTGTGTGACTGAGATTGGGTGTTTGAGGTCATTCTCAGGCTGCACAATGAATTTGGGACCAACCAGAAACCTCCCTGATGGTAGATAAGAATCTACCTATACTTCTCAACAGACATCAAAGTCGCATGCCTAAGACTTTTGCACAGTACTGTACATTCACAGTATGGGCAAGGAATAGGTAATAGGTTTCATCTGAAACACACGTCTTTGGACTGTGACGAAAGCCCAAGAAGAAGAAAGCCACTTAACATAGGGAGACCATTCAAACCCATGTTCATTCCACCCACCAGCACTACCTGGTATGGCACCGGGTTGTTTATACTCCTTAATAACCCTAAATAAAGCATAACAAGCTTATAGTTCAAAGCTTTTTAGCTTTAAATAAAATCAACCACACTTCAGTATGAGGTGAAACTTTAACAGCTCTCACTAATTCCATATATTTTAAAGCAGCCACGGTGTAATGAGCAGCACACAGGCATGTCAAATCGGGAAATTAATATCAACTTGTTCTTACCACGGTATTGCAGATGCCTATTATACAAACAGATGTGCATCATCAGAAAGGTCACGCAAAAAATTAAGTACTGTACATCAATCTGTTTCGGGGGCCAGCCTCAGCAGATTCGTCATAACAAATGTCATCCCAAGGTAGAAAGATCGCCAGACTGATGCTGATTTCTAAATGTGTATAAATCAAATTCAGGGAGACAAATTTCTGCACTGTAAACCACCGCTTCCATTTTGTCTTTTTGCACGCATGCAGCTTCAAAGCGACTGCAGATCTAGCTATTCATGCCCGTCCGGCATTAAAGAATAAACTAAACCAAACATCACCCTTATTAGCAACTCTTGTTAAGGATTACATCAAACAGAATTGATTTTTTTAAAGCAGAAAATAATATATTAAACAACTTCTGTCCACAGTCCAAAAAGATGTTTTTTTTTTAAACAGAATTTGTTGTCTTTGAAAAATCCTTTATTAAATATTGACTGCTTCATTCATCCTGTTCTTGATCTGTCTTTATAATTCTTGATCTCACTGATGCTTTGGACAATGTGCATTTTTTTCTTTCTAATATGCAAATATGCAGCAACACATTTCTGGGTCTTATCCAGACTCCTGCTGGGTTCTTCTGTCAGCCCTAGAGAAGTACAGTTAGTCCTCATCCGTTTGGTCTTCAGTCCTGTTTCTCTGGATGCCATGTTCCAGTTGCTGTGTCTATGCAGATAAGGAGAAGCTCTTTCTGATTCAGTGTCACTTGATTCCTGGAGCGGCCCTGTCCTCCTGGAGCCCAGCATGTCCATCCGTCCAGCTCCTCTGCAGACACGGCACCAACCTTTCAGATACATGTTAAAAATGTTCGCTTTTCTTATCTCACACGCATTTGATCTGCTGTCTTGTGGTCAGATGTGTTTGTCACTTGCAGACCTGTGGTGTTTATCTAAAATATATCTCACACTTCCTCCCGATGTCCTGAAAACCCGAGGTGAACACAGAATCATTTCTTGGCCTCTTTATTCCCTGATGTCCGCAGCGCGCAGCTGAGTCAAGTCAAATGCATAAGGTCCTTTCATGGCTGTCAGGTTTATAAGATCACAGTTGTCCATGGTTGACACAAAATGGCATAAGAAACGTAAAAAAAGACATTACTTTATTTCATTGTCCTGAACTCCTTCCAAAAGAGTGAAATTCTCAGTTTTTTTCATGTGGCCTTTTAACTAGTCATAAAGGATTTTTCATTAAGCGGTTAAGAAGAAGAAGAAATTTGGTTAAGAAAGGAGGGACCTAAACACCAAAACAAGTCTTATTCCCCTTGACTGGCGTGTTCACAGTATTTTCAGGAAACACTGTAAAACTGGTTAGATGGTATGTTTTGTCAGGAGTGTCATTTCCAACATCAGAGCTGTGAGTGAGTTCAACACAGAGCTCTGCTGAAACAGCCACACTTTTAGGTGGTGAAGGACTTCCTTGAAATTCACCTTCATGCAGGCTATATTTCCAGTCTGAGTCCTTAAGAGTTCAAAATTTGCTATAGTTTTCAGATATCAGAAACTCAGAGTTTAAATAAATCGTATACACCTGTACTCCGGTATCTGAGTGGCCTGAGTAGAAAGAACTCAAACTTCAGGAAGCTCCTTCTGTCATTTCTTATTAGGAAAGTTACAACTCGTTCCAGATTCCTCAGAGAATTTCCCAAAAATATTCCTAACACTCTAAAATACCTGTTTCAATCTGATGAAGAACACTTTAAACACCAGTTACCTAACTACCAAACAGTCAATGAGGTAATTAATATGCATTTATGCGTTTGTATGAAGCTACTTTTTTATTTAGCAACACACATTACATCCATCCATTATCATTAACTAGGCTTTAATCGGTTAACCAGGTTGGGAAACAGCCCCTGGATGAGACGCCAGTACATCACAGGGTATCTTACATCATATCCTTTCTTTATTAGTAGCATTAGCAACAAATATTTAATAGTTAAACATGTAAACAATAAAAAATAAGAATATAAAATAGAAAAAAACAGTAGAATGTATCTACTGTGATGGGCTGTTACTGCAACGAACTGTTACTGGGGCACTTACTGTCTGAACAGAAGTGAACGAAGTTACAAAGTGCGCAAACCGCGTTTGAACCCGGGCCACAGGAGGCAAAGACTGAGAACGCAAGTGCTGCCACCGGCGTCACACTCGTACTCACGCCGATTTTAAAACTTTCACTGACGTGCTTCGGTTTCTCGTTGCGCCAGGACCCTTGACTCGGAAACCGAGATCGCCAGTATTCGGGTAAAGATGCACATTCGTTTTTACATTTTAGTTAAGAGCATTTCTCATATCTACTACATTGTTTTACACTTTTGTACAGCTGTGTGATTTCACAGTATAAGTTCCTTGATCAAGAGGACTAGAGCAGGAGCTGAGACTCAAACTTGGGTCTTTTATTGAGCTGCAACCACTTCACCACCAGCTGCCCCTATATGCAAGTGGTCAGCAGTAAAAATGTTCATTCAAGACAAGTAAAACCTGCTGAAAATCAAACTTTAATATTCCTAGATAAATTTATAAAATACTCTTGTAAGTACTCCATAAATGGTTGTTTTACATCACCCTCATCATCCTAATCGTACATTAGGCCAAATACACAACATTAGTTCTGAATTTACACAGAACGTAATTTAGTTATCGTACTTTATTTAACCTAAGCCAGCCTGGTCTTCACATCCCATTAACATTTTTGAACTTCGTGACATTTCAGATTCAAAAAGTTTCCCCTTACATCACCCCAGTCTACCGAGTGGAGCCTGAATGCGAAATGCATTTGTCTCATTAGGAAGAAAAGGATGTTGAGGGAAGCAAGTCTTTAGATATGGATTTTACCCTAATTGGGTACAGCTACAGCAAGCTTATTTCCATGGTATTTTGGCCCTTTTCCATCCTGTTGGGTGCTGGGGGGCAGTAAAAAGGACAAGAAGGACAACTCTGTTTCTCTCAGCAGACGCGCGAATGAACTTCTCCTCAACCTTGGGAGTTTAAAAAGCAACGTGACACAGAAATGCACAGACAAGATCAATATTGCAAGTGTTGATCTCGATCGGACTGGTTCAGCACGTCAGCAGAGATTTTGGCAGTTCAGAATTGACATACCGTATCTGTTCCTTCTCTTCCTCCCTTCTCTTCTCTTCCTCCAGAGCATTATAAAGCCTGCAGTTAATTTACCCATATTTACTCACTTTTATATATTTTTTTTTTACAGTTAAATGACTATGTTACACATATAGCGTTTGAAAATGTATTTAAAGTCAATACGCACGATGATGCTTTATCCTTGAGAAAAATAATGGATAACTTGTGCCTTGTTCATCAATATAAAATGATCCTGTTAAATAGCAAATATATATAGATTTTTATATGTTTTTATCTTCTTAGTAACAAACTGTCAAAGCGCTACAGTGTGTACAGCTGGCCAAACCGAAAAAGTAAAGAATGAATGAAAAACTGTTTTGTAAATGAAACAGCACAATAGACATTATTTATCTATATTTAAATTGGCGACAAGGTCTCTTTGTTCCGGAGAGGACGGTGGAGATGCCACATGAGCAGGCTGAGGCACAGGCCACTTTCACACAGTTGAAGCTCACAACATGCAAAAGACCGAGCAGCTCGAGGTCAACTGAAGGCCATTTGTCCCCGTTACAACAAGCATTTCTGGGGAACTTGTGTCGCTTGCAAGAAAGCGACGTCTTAATATCATTTAACTGAAGGAATTCCCTTCTGCTGCCCTGTGTCTCTGCTACTTTTGCTAAACTTCTATGAACCTTGGTTTGCTTTTCTAATTAATAACTAATATCTGGATCGTAACTGTTGCTGAAAGCACAGAATGTTAAACAAAAGTTACATTTCTGAAGCTTTTTTGGGTAATTTCTGAGTTGCAATAATTTACTGTGATTTTAAATGGACTGAAGCTTGTTTTCCCACTACCGCATAATTCATCTAAATGTTGCACTGTCTTACTTCATTTTAATCCTCCATTATACAGTAGCAACATACTACTGTTGACATTATAAGGCATTTCCACAGAGACCCAAACAAACACCAGCAAGCTCTGACAAGCTCTGCACCTCCCACCTCCGCATTCTCGCTCACCTCTTTTTTTAAGGGCCGCTTACTTTTCCCAGCATCCTGAAGTCATCCTCACTTTAGGACGCTGACAGTTTGGTGGTTTGTTTGTGTTTGTTTGGTCAGGGTGGATGGAATGGCAGCTAAGCATCCCCCGCCTCCTCCTCTCTTTGCGACGAATTAGCAGCATGGAGTCTGTCGGCTCTCCAGACCAAGTTCATTTAGATGAGTGATGATAATAATAGTGACTGCGGGACTCTAGGCAGATTTTGCTGATTTTTTAATTACCCGCCACGTTCACCTAAATGACTTAGAGAGAGGGCGGAGGGTATTAGTGGGCTCCCGCTTTAGACTGATTTGGAGCTGGGCTCTCAAGGCAGGTGGAGGTAATTATACTCTTATGAAGGCTGCAGGGATCCACACGTAGACATACATATCTATACATACACACCGCTCTAACCCTCCAACAGGTAGTACTTTCAGCTTATCAGGGTCATACTCTGCATTTCTCAGTGCGTTCACCGGCACCCTGTGGTTAACTATTATTCAGACAAACCAAATATCACTGATAACTGCACAGGTTAATATTAGTCGTAATAATCAATAATAAGGCCGGTGTATCCACAAGTAGAATATCGCTGAGGACATATGCAGTACTGTGCAAAAGTCTTAGAAACCTGTGGGAAAAATGCTATAAAGTGAGGATGGTTCCAAAAATAATGCCATGAATACTTATTAATCAATAAACCTTTTAAAAAGTGTAGTAGACAAAAAAAAAACCTCAATCA
Source organism: Arapaima gigas (assembly GCA_900497675.1). Classification (NCBI taxonomy): domain Eukaryota; kingdom Metazoa; phylum Chordata; class Actinopteri; order Osteoglossiformes; family Osteoglossidae; genus Arapaima; species Arapaima gigas. Next base: position 30,122 of record UFQX01000116.1, read on the forward strand.
GATCAATATTTGGTGGGACCACCCTTTGCCTTTAAAACAGCATCGATTCTCTTATGCAAACTTGCATGAAGTTTAAGGTAGAGGTTGGTAGGTTCTTCCAAACATTTTGAGGAACTGGCCACAGTTCTTCTGCAGACTGTGACTGTCTCTGCATGTCCTCCCAGACTGACTCGATCATGTTGAGATCAGGGCTCTGTGTGGACCATACCATCTATTGCAGGATTCCTTCTTTTTGCTCAAGATAGTTGTGTATGACTGAGATTGGGTGTTTGAGGTCATTCTCAGGCTGCACAATGAATTTGGGACCAACCAGAAACCTCCCTGATGGTAGATAAGAATCTACCTGTACTTCTCAACACACATTCAAGTTGCATGCCTAACACTTTTGCACAGTACTGTATTTATGACATATACGACTGTAGCATGGTTGCTGGTGCCAGACGGGGTCATTTGAGTTTTCCAGAAACTGCTGCTCTCCAGGGATTTTCACGCACAACAGTCTCCAGAGTTGACACTTTTGCACAGTACTGTAGCTTTGGAGGGACAGTTAAAAGCCTTTCCCTGTGGTTAAAGGGTCAGTAGTATCAGAATCTTTAGGGCGACTGGTTCAGTCAGCCAATAAACAGCCAATAATGTGCGTCGGATAAAAACTTTTATTGCAAATAGAAAAAAGAGATGCTTCATTCTTTGTTTACTGCTTTATCAAATACTTGGTAACGCGTGTTACGGTTAGTCCGTGGCACCCCATAGGGCTCTGCTGGAAGTGGTTAGTAAAGTAATTTGCAGAATATAGGCAATAAACATATATCTGCCTTGTGTGTCAAAAAAAATAAATGCTCCGATATGAACAGCTCATTTTTGAGCTTTGGTTGTTCATGGGCACTAATAGGAGGGGAAAATGCAGCATTCATCATATATTGTTGTCTTATATAAGTAACAAACAACTCAACATTACGTGTTTGTTAGTTATCGATTTAGCATTAAAAAGGAACACAGAGGCGGGTCATTAAGGACTTGTTGCTTTTCATTGTGCCTCAAGACTTAAATTGAGTCATTTATTGGATAGGCAGACACCTTATCTGTTTCCTATACCCAAATCAGGCACAGATTAAAAAGGTAGCAGGGAAAACCTGCAGACCCTCAAGTCTACAAGGAGTGGGGTTTGCTCTCCCTGCCTTACAGCATTTGGTCGCAGTACATATATATATGTGTGTGTGTGTGTGTGTGTGTGTGTGTGTGTGCGTGCGTGTGTGTGTACAGTCATGCTTTAAAATAGTAATAAGTAATACATACATACATTTCAAACACATCCAAATGCCTGTGGAATAAGTAACCTGGGTATCACATGTGACTTGCAAGCACTTTTTACAAGGTTAGCAGACATACAGAACATTCATAATTGATTTTGTTTGTGTGTTAGCTGCGTTGTTATGCTCCTCACAGAAGGCCATTATACAAAGTTATCCCAAACCACCATCCATCCCTTTGGCAACAACAAGCCTGCGTCCTGGAAACTCAGTGAAGTTGGCCACAATAGGCAGACAGCCTAGAAAGATAATGGTGAAGTGGAAAAAAAAAACAAAAAAAAATCCAATTTTTATTGCTCCTTTCCTCCCTGGGAATCTTCAAGGTAAAGCAGCACGTCCGTAATAATTGTGCGGCTGCAAGAGAAGGGGAACAATGGGGCTTCACCGGCTCGTGTTACCTTCGCTCTCCGTTCAACAACTGCGGAAAATACAAGTCTGTCACACTGTTTTGCTTTGATTTCTGCTTTGTTTAACATAAAGCAGCAAAATCTGCATACCCACCTAAACGCCGCGTTATATGTTGTTTCCACTGTTGCTCTTTTATTTAAAAGCTGAGATTTCGTCCGCTTCTCTGTCATAAAATCCATGGCTGTGTGCTGCTGGGTTTATAGTGAGTGCAAAATTAATTTATTTACGTGCAAAAGTGAGGTTGCAGGAGTATCGACAGAAAGGGAAGGATTACATCCGCATAGTTTAAAGTCCTCAGCGGACAGTTCTTTGACAGTCGTCGGAACACAACTGGCAGCAACGTAATTGGTCTCCGACGCCATAACAAGAGTCTAATGAAGTCTTTCGCTTTGTATACATTCTGACTGTGAATGAAGGTCTGCACACCAGAAAAGTGCAGAAATCAGCCAATGGCTTTAGTGCTGACAAAGTTCCTAAACTCAACCCAGTTTGCAGTGTTATGTAATAACAAAAGTGCGATACTCTGAAAGAGGACATCGCCGAGAGTTCGTGTGCTTAAAATTATGCTGAACAATACAGTTTTAATATTATACTAAACAATATGGTAGAACCTCAACTGGCTCCACCTCCTATGATCCTGTTCCATGATAACAGTTTGAGTAATTTATTGTAATAATTCACCACACACACACACACACACACACACACACACACGCTAAGGAATACCATTCAAATACCAGGAAGGACCTCCCTTTACTCTTGGAACATCCTGAATTCTTCATGGTAAGGATTCTACAAGGCACTGGAAACATTTCGTAGAGATTCCGGTCCATGTTGGCATCACTGTATCATGTAATTCGTGCAGATTTGTCAGCTGCATATTCATGTTGCCTATCTGCTATTCTACCAAATCCCTAGGGTGTTCTATTGGATTCAGCCCTGGTGTCTGGGGTGAAAATTGAAGTTCACTGAACTCAATGTCATATTCATGGAACCAGTTTGAGATGACTTTAGAAACAATACAGTAGCCATTAGAAGATGGATAAATTGTGACCGTTTTGTGGCCATGGTATTAAAATGATGCTCAATTGGGGTTAGGAGGCTCAATTTGTACCAAGAAAACATTACCCACACCATTATACCACCACTACCAGACTGATCTGTTGACACAAGGCAGGTTGGCTCCATGGCTTCATGCTGTTTATGACAAATTCTGACCTGTCCATCTGGGTGTCACAGCATTCGACATTCATCAAAACGGGCAACATTTTTCCAACCCTCAACCATCCGGTTTTGATGAGCCAGTGTCCACTGTAGCCTCAGTTTGCTCATCCGACATCAACAAGGCATTTCCACCCACAAAAGTGCTGCTCACTGCACATTCTGTGTCAACTCTGGAGACTGTTGTGTGTGAAAACCCCTGGAGAGCAGCAGTTTCTGGAAAACTCAAATGACCCCGTCTGGCACCAGCAACCATCCTACAGTCATATATGTCATATATATACATATAACATATTATCACATATTTTATACATATACAGAAACTTTACATGTAGCAAACATAAAATGAAAAAAGTTCCAAAAAATATAAACATATATGCTGCTTGGATCTTTTTTTCAGTTTTTTTTTCTCATTTTGTATTTGTTATATGTAAAATACACTGTATTCCGTGTTTACTTGCTATTTTTGCTATGTCGCGAATGCACAGTTTCCAAGCTCCATTTATGCAATATACTGATCTCTGAGAGGCCTGTTTCATTCAGAGCTCCTTTGGAGGAAGGCTTCTGTAATACAAATAAAGATGCAGCTCTAAATAGACAATTTAACACAGCTACAATTGAAAATTGTAAGATTACAATTTATGTACAGTAAAGAATTTTTATCCCATGACAGATATTTTAACTGCAAATTGCTTCTTTTACAATATTTGATAGTTTCTACAGTATGTATTGTACACAATGTCATCATTTGAGGATACAACTAAAGAAAGATTCCGATCCTGCGATCAGAGGCAGGATTGTGATTTTGTTGTACTACTTATTCTATGGCCTATGATACAATAGTGATGCAATAAATTCAACAAAGCTTAACTGCTTCTTGCCTTTTTCATCCTTTCATGGACACACTAGGACACTCACAGGGTCCACTGTACTCGTGAAAAATATTCTTCTGCGTTACGAAGAATACTAAATTGTATTTCCCACGTCTTGACACATATCAGCACTCGCCAAAAGGGTCGCGTTCTTCTGCTTGTCTACCTTTTTTCAGCGACTGACAGATTACTGTCCAAATATTTGAGACATGTGTATGATTGTCTTGTCATTGGATTAAACATTCTTTTTTGAGACATATGCAGAACTTTTATGACAGAAACATATGAATGCAGTTGATACAGCTACAGCTGATCCTGCTACATTTTTGTTTATTGCTTCTTTCGCCTCTCCAGTTTCTCTAACAGTTGTGCCTGTTGTTCAGATGATAAGTGTCCACTAAATGGATTAATGTTGTCTCCTTATTTGTGCCACGCTGGCAGCAGCCAAAAATAGAAGGGCAGAGAAACTTTAAGTAAAAACAGTAATGCACTCTGCTTTTTATTTATACGGACCATCTGCTTTGCACTGTTAAAAAAACGACAACGATAATGGCTGCATCAGTGCAGGTAGTTCAAAGGGCATTTTGACCTCAGTGCTCATCCCCAGGTGGCGTTTCGCTACGTGGGCGGCTGTTACAGGTGCGCAAAAACACAGGCAGCGTAAAGAGAAAAACCTTTTCTTTCCACTGCTCTTTTATCAGAATACATCACAGTAGCCTGTGGAAGTCGACCGAGGTATTCCCAAGTTGGAAAAGCTGCAGTGAAAACCCTGGATATCCTGAGATTTGAAAGCCGCACGGGGAGAAGGATTTACAAGGCTGAAGCGGTGATTCCTGACACTGGGGAAAGATCTGCTTTGGGGGGATTTAGACTCCTTTGGCCTATTGAGAAACATAAAGCATGATATGTGAAGGTGAGCGGATGAGCTTCGCACTCAGACCCTCGTGTTCTTTCTTTTCTATCTACAGCCATTATGGTCACAAATGACCTCATTTTCTATGACAGCAGGACCTTCAGCAGTTTCACAGTGTGGGTGCCTTCAGTTGATACGTACAGAAAATGGGGGAGGGGGTCATGTCCAGATTTGTAACAAATCTGATTTTTCTTAGCGATATTTGTTCTTCACCGTAAGCCATGATCACTTCATTGGCTTCTTTTACAATTACATGTCATATTAGATTACGCCCACAAGCAGAAACCACCACCCTGGAGGTGCACAGGTTTCCATGGTGTCTGACAGGTGGGGCATCTTCATCCCTCACCAGTACTTTCGCAAGCTAAAAGTTTCTTTGTCGAAACCTTTTTGCTGAAAGCCGCCAGCTTTACACACCTCAAACCCAAAACAAAGGACATCATGAAACAGTCATCTGCATCTTTCCTATAGGAACTGTTCCAAACTCATGGGCTTATTTTCTGCTGGCTTGTGTGAAAAGGCTGACTTAAGTGGGATCTGAAAAATCAATGCGACTGTAACTGGGATCCGACTAAAGCTGCTAGAAAAAAAAGAAGCAGAATGAATTCACAGAATAGTGACAAGAATTTGATTTAGAACTGTTTTAATTATCGGCATCTGCACATTTTCCAAGGCAGTACAATATGTTAATTGTGAACTGAGTCATAATCTAGTGCCAGTTTGTACAAACTAATATACGACAATTTGCATATGGCTGATACTATAAGGGAAATTAATGGTCATAACTTGTGAAGACTGTGGTGGAGAAGAAAACAGGCATATCATTCACACACACTGCACACCCATCACCTGTGGACTGGAAGCATACAAACTTCATTATTATTATTATTATTATTATTATTATTATCGTTGTTGTTGTTGTCGTCGTTGTATTGATGGCCGTCAAACAGCGTGTTACTATATATTTGTTCTTTCGAGGCTATAAGGCAAACTTGAAGACAACGGCAGGAATTGAATTGTTTGTCAAGATGGACCCCACACTTTTCACTCAATAAAAATACACAGCAATTTGGTGCAAAATGATTTCCCCAGTATGCTTCAGAAATTATAAAACCATTCATCTGTTTCCCTGTTTTTTTTAACAACAAGGTCTTTTTTCTCATTTCATGTTAGAGAAAAAGTGAGGGGAGGGGGACCTGGGACCAGATGGAAAATTGAATCAGGGTGCAGGACGTTTATTTGTAGGAATTTGTTTAGCAGAAAAATAAGAACAAAGGGACAAAACTGTTGTATACGAATACACATGATGTGCAAAATTCACTTTTTATATCAAACAGTAGAAAAAAATATGAAAACTTATTTGTGACCAGCACCTTTTATTATTATATCTACTTTACGTATTGCCAGGGTGCACTATTCCCTCTGCATATATATTTTAACTATGAAACTGTACATTTCCGACATGGGTTGTGTGCCCAAGCTAAATGGGAACATCCACGACATTTTCATCATGTTACACGACAGCTAAGATCCAGAAACACAGACCATACTAGTCATCAATGAGGTACTTCCTCTTGTAGGTTTCTGAGACATTGACTTTTATTCCCTGCAAAATCAAAAATGACTATTAAAAACTGGAAAGCTAGATCCTTTTTTTAAAAAATATAGAATTACAAGATTAATGGCTACATAGGAAAATTGCTACAGGTGTTGCACCCACCTTCTGCTGAAGCAAAATAATTTTAAATGATTCATATAGGATCTTTAATAAACTGATTTTATTGAAAAGAATGAACTGTATTTGGAACGGCAGACAGTACAGCTACCATGTGACGTGCATTCCGGCCGTGTGACCATTCACACATTAATGCCACAAGTGGTGACACACAGTTTGTGTAGTTTGCGTTGATGCACATCCAGAATAGGTCTGGAACTATCAGAATATCTGCAAGTGTCGCATATGCAGCATGCACAGTCCCCTAGACGTTTCACTTGCCATAATTTTATATCATTTGAGTGACAGCCCATCTAACAATAAGTGTGCAAAGTACTCAACAACAGAGGCACATTTGATGTGTTCTGGATTCAGGAGCTTCCACTTTGACTTCAACCGCATTGGTGTTGCATTGGTGTCCATACAGTGACGCATTCGTCCTGCACCTTCAGCACCATCTGGATGCAATCTGATCTTCTGGATGCACTTGTATTTAAATTAAATTGAATCATTTTGTCAAATAACATCAATGCCCATCATCTTCCCATGAACTGTTGATGAAGTGAGGAACGCGCACGGCTCCAGCGGCAGAAATCAGTGCAGGTGGGGGTTTTACAGCAGACAGGTGACAGGCGCCTGTGTTTAGGTCAGCGCTCAACCAGTACCACGTTACCACGTGACTGACTTACACTGGCCGCCCCGCCAAGTGCCTGTCTTCTCACACGATCACAAAAACAACGCCGGGTCTTTTAATGATGTGCGATTCCCATGATCACTACTGAGGTCCAATAACAAATTGTGATTAGTGGTTAAATGAGAACTTTGCTGATTCTTAACATCTTACTTGTATCTTTCGTCAACAAGATAGGCTGATTCGAGATGACTAGTTTTAAGGAGGCAATTAAACTGACTAGATGAGGTCCAAGAAGGGAACAAAGCAATTATTGCCTCATAAGGCAAGTTAGCCCAATTATTACTGTTTCAATCACGGTGACAAATCTGTTGTTGTGAGGGGGTTTGAAGGCCTTTGGTAATAACGCAGTGATCTAATGAAGCTGGGAACATTAACACAAGCTTCATCTGTCAGAGTACGTGGCTCGTACTCGCGGACTTGATCAGTCGCCAGAGATGTTGTCTGCAGGGCTGCTTTTAATGGCGTGGACCTTGTCTGACGCTCTCCTCCAAAGCAACCTACGGTGCTAAAACGCTTACGGTGATTTACCCATTCATACCACACGGCAGTTCTTCTGAAGCGATTCAGGGTGAGTACCTTGATCAGCCGTGCTACAGGCAGGTGGACACGGGTCCTTCACCTGGAAGGTAGAAGACAAAACCACTGTGCCAACTGCGGGCCGCCTCATTTCCATGACAATAAGAGAGGAGCGGCGTGTCTGGAGTGGTGCCTTGCTGCCGTCCGTCAGCCAAACAGCTTGACTTCACAGGCACCTTCCAGAGAGGAGGACACACGGGGTTAACTGAGAATGAGGCGTCCGGCGCTGAAGGACAGCAGTGCGGAGCCCAGCGTGTGGAGCGTGGGCCGCCTCGTGATTAATAGGTCTGTAGCACAGACTCTGAGGAGGCTGTTAGGGTTCTGCCTCCCTGTGAAAAATATGTTGCAGCATCCAAGTGAATCATAACAAGCCATCAGTTTATCATCAATCCATAGCTTTGTGTATTCAGCCTAAATACCTCTTTCCTGTGATTCTTTTTTGGTTTTTTTTGCCCCAATTTTGCCATCAGTAAATAACTAAATACAAACAAGGTTCTGTAATTCTCCAGGGTCTCAAGATTTATGACAGTGGAAAACACAATGTTTTGATTATCGTTTAGAAAGTTATTTTTCTTTTTCTTACAGGGGGCAGTTGGTCCCCGTAACTCGGCAGCGTGCTCTGCACCTCATATAAATAATGTTTTGTTAAAAGGAAAGGTTTCCAAGTTAACATGCATTGCATGAGTCTTGGATGGGAAAAAAAACTGGCCAAATTGCTTTTCCTCACTTTTCCCTGGTAAATTACGTTTCGGGTAATAATAGCTGTCAAGGAAAAAAATGCCAAATAAATTCTACGCGTAGCCAGGTAATTATGACAGGATCATTTAAATGAGGGAAATGGTTGCTTTCAACCAGCTGGTCAAATGGATAGCCCACAGCTGTTTCACACTCAAATGAACTGTTCCCCTCCATGCCTGAATCTGAGGCCACATTGAGGAGGATGTTTATTCCTACAGGTCCATATGTAGCTGACAGAAGTCGCATTTCCCGTCCAGCACACTATTTACTTCTCTAGCGGGGCTTTTCATCCAAAATTGCTCACTCAGCTTAGCATTTCACCCATCTACATAAGCAGTTCAGAATAAGATTTTGTATCCAGTACGGCCGTGGGACTTGAACCAGCAACCTTTTTCACTCCAACTTCAATGTTCATAATAGGATAGGATAGGACTTCATTGACCCCTGCAGGGGAAATTTGCTGAACAACAACTGAGCACATAGGACACGTAAAGCAGTCATAAAACAGATAACAGTGAATAAATAACCAAAGCAAAAATAGACAGATAGATAGATAGATAGATAGATAGATAGATAGATAGATAGATAGATAGATAGATAGATAGATAGATAGATAGATAGATAGATAGATAGAAAACAGTAAACAGTAATACAGTCTATTTGCTGAAAGGTGTTTGTGTGGTATTATGGAAGCAGATGGCTGTTGGTAAGAAGGACCCCAGAAGGACTTCTTAGTGCACCTAAGTTGAATGACCCAGTGGCTAAAAGAGCTCATGGAGATCACTTCATTTAGGGGGATGTAAGCCAATGTCCATGATGGACTGTAGCTTCATCCTCATCCCGCCCTCTGCCATGGCCTCCACCGAATAAGGACTCTGATCCCTGACACAACCTGCTTCCCTGATGGTATTATTGAGTCTGCACCTCTCACCGGAAGTAATGTTCCCCTCAGCACTACGGTATAAAAAAATCACACTGGCAACTACAGTCTGGTAGAACATACGGTGGACGTTGCTGCACACGCTGAAGGACCTGAGCCTCCAAAGACAGGATAGTCTGTTCTGCCCTGTGGTATACAGCACATCTGTGTTGTGAGACCAGCCCAGTTTGTTGTTGATGCGGACCCCAAATGCTTGTAGGACTGGACCTCCTCCACGTCTGCATCCTCAACAGTAACCAGGCGCAAGGGCTCCTTAAAACACCACAGATCAACCACCAACTTCACTTCGCTGATATTGAGCTGGAGGTGGTTTGACTTATACTATGAAACAAAGTCCTCAAACAGACAACTGCACTCCACCCCATCATGTGTTGTCCCTGGACTCATAGGCGCCCTATTCTTGTTTTAGGACAAAAGAAATGAAAAATCTTTAACTGTTCTTGTTATATTTTACTGCTCTTTATATTTGCTTTTTTATTGCGCAAATTCAGACTGTAACGTCTTACACTAGGGCACAACTGAATGTGTGTCTACTCAGGTACAAATAGGAATAAAAAATTCAAAATCAGCCATAACCGCTTCAGCATTTTGAACATCTGTCACCGGAACATATCACCTACAATTAAAAGCTAAATTTGAAAACGAACAGTTTTTCTTTGCTAATATACCTAGTGAGGTAGTCATTAAGCTGCAACTGATAATAAATAATGCAAACGTAAATGAATGGGAATAGATGACACTGATGAAATATCAGAGATTAGCTGTATTGGAGAACTCATCACGCATTTCGTCCTGAAGGTCAGCCTAATTATTTAACAAGACCACCTTTTCACAGCGGAGCAATAGTTTGACTTAATTGAAAACACTGTAAGATGAAACACATGATCTCCTAGCGTGGTGCGTGCTGCTCTCACACCTCCCCGTCGGGAGACATTCGCCTCACGTGCACAGAATAAACTTTGACCTTCGTTCTTCAACTCGAATAATTACCTAATAAATGCTTTTGCACTTTCATCCCAGACAGGGACTGCATCTCCAGCTCACGAACGAATTGGAAGTGTCAGGTGTTTTACATGCAAATTTATTACACTTCCGTGTGTGATTTAAATGTAGTTTTATATTGTGCAAGGATGTTTTGCACGTATAAATGCGCGTGTGCGACGGGCTGTTGGCACCACTGCACGGTGTGGCTGTAGTATAACTGCTGATGTTACCAGTTAATGTTAGCTGTTTAAACCAGTGACAAGTTTGGGACAAGAGATGCGAGGAGGCGTAACAACCGGCCTCCTTTGGGCCTTTTCCCATATTTACAGGTTAAAAAAAATAGCAAATATGATGAAGACAAGGGAAAACAAACGTGCTTGGTCTGCAGTCCTTTTCATTGCAGTTCATTTAGAACTCTGCACTTTATTTTTAACAAAAATGCCCGTTTAAGTGAATGTGTTTTTGTAGAGGTCTTCAGACCACAGCCATCATATGTGCTGCTCTTCTTTCTGGGCTCCATGTCATCAGAGTTCATATCGCTGCATCTTAATCAACACGCGGTTTTATCCTGAGATCCAATCAGACACGCCAAACAAGCGCAATGATTTATTCTTTTATTAAATCTGCCTGCAAAGACAAGAATCATTTTCATATTGCCATCATGTCATTTTATTGTAAGAACTGCCAAGATTTCCTGGAAATTCGGAAATTCCGTGACATACAAACATACATACATACATACATACATACATATGTAATTCAGCACATTTTCCAGGGTTTACTGTATAAAATGGATCCTTGTCTCTACTCTTACATGGTGCAGAGCAAAAAAGGGCTCCTGTTGGCACTGTGACTGGTTCAGTTTTAGGTCACACAGCTGGTTGAATTGAAGTAAAAAAACAAAATCACGCAGAACAAAAAGTTTAAAGTAATGAATCAGTTAGTCATCTAAAATATGCAAATTCACCAGAGACTGGGAAAACCTGAAACTGGGAGAAGACAAATTCAGCCCATGACACCCACAGGGACTTTTCCTTACTTCTTAACTCTTAGATGGTTTGGAATAGCATCTGTAAATGAGATACCAGCTGACGGATATCTCTAAAATATCTAACTGCAGCTTTCAGGAAATGGAAAATCTCTCCGTTATTCTCCATGACAGGAGACACTGGCTTGAAAATTTTGGTGCAATTTTTATTTTACTTCTTTTTAAATATACATCTATTTTTCATTGTTTTCTTTTAATGCTTTTTAGTCATTATTTTATTATTGTTTTTATTTAACCTATCCAAGGTAGTGTACAGTGTTTATATTGTATAAAAGGCACAACAATTTACCCATTTAAACAACTGGACAATTTTACTGCATCAGCCCAGAGGAAGTACTTTGATCAAAGCACCTACAACAGGAGCAGGGATTTAAACCCAGGTCCTTTGAGTTCCTTTAGTGTGATAATACAAGATATACTTGGGTAGTATGTGCATTTTATTTTCCTCCCTAGATGCACAGATAACTAAAAAAAATATGATGCATATGGGCAAAACTGCCATATATTAATTTAAGTAATATAGATACATATTCCGATAGTTACCATATCATGAATAATCATAAAAGTTTAGTTATAGTACACCTTTTCATTCTGAACAGAACAACTCAGTTTTTATGTGACTTCTTTCCTTTGCTATAAAACACATCAGTATTGATTTTTCTTTGCGCATTTTATTTGTGATATAAGCTGTAAGAACAGTTTACTGCAGTCTCAGTAGTTTATAAGAAAAGTTTGGACACTGAAAATACTTTAACTTCAATCACAAACCAATTTCAGTTATTATGACTATGTGAAGCAGTTTTTGTGTTTCAGTTTCTTTTTAGCTTCACTGGTTGCATACATATGGATGGCATAACTATATACCGATACTTTTAAGAAACTTTATTAAAAGCAAAGGCAAACTTTTACGCTAATCCCACATAATGAAATATGGAAATACTATTGTCTGGTTAAACTATAGCAACAATAGGCAACAAATACACACAGATTGGTGATATAGCCTTGTGAAAAACAGGCTTGTTAATGAAATGTAAGCTGGTTATGTTTGTGGATAAAGACCCAATTTATGCAAGAAAATGATTTCTGTTTGCTGTGTTAGCTGTCAAGAGTGTGCTGATGTCATTTAAAGATCACACGACTTGAGGACAATGAGACTTGAGTGAAACTACAGCTTTAAGCAGTAAGCAGTCCTTACAAAGCAGAGCATCCATGAATGCTGATCTGACCAGCTGTGTGTCGGATGCTTCACGCTGCCACTGCTGTTGACCTGAAAGGTATCTTACACCAAAGAGAGTGAGAAAGATCAGCAACATATCACCATAAACAGTGAATGAGACAACTGTTATTCCCTATGCAGGAACTGTACGGTATGCGGCTGGACGGCAGTGTTTCACAGTACCTGACCCAACGGAAACGTATCTTTGGACTGTGGGAGGAAACTTTACAATCCGGAAGAAACTCACGACAAGCAAGAAGAGAACATGCAAACTAAACAGATACTGAGACGAGAATAAACCCTCCCTGATGCACCAGTACCTTCCACCGCACCACTGCACCCCCCCACATCAGTAACTATGTGAAATTTAAATAAATACAAGTTTAATTTGCAAAAATTGCTTGTTTCACATACAACCTTATTCATTTGCATGGGGCAACAGGGGGCATAGCAGTTAGTTCTGTCACCTTGCAATCCAAGGACCCGGGTTCAAATTCCCACCCGTACTCTAATACCTACGATCAAGGTGTATATCCTGATTTATTCGAATTAGAAAACATCCAGCTGTAAAAATGGAAAAATCACTCTAAGTAGATAAGCAAACAAACCTAAGCATTCGAACCTAATATAACTGCCAATTTACAAAAAGAGTTGGATGAATGAATAAAATAAGTTAACATCTTCTCTGAGCACCTTCATGTTATATCATTCATAACCCTTTGTTGTTTAAGACTTTACCATTACTTTGCTGTTGCGATTTTTAATGCCCATATAATGACCAGAGTTTTCGTAACCTGCAGGTAACTAGACCAGAGTGTCCTGTTGTCTGCCTATTGCTGCTCCCCAGGCACATTTACAAGGATACAGAGGCCAAACACTCAGCGACCAATAGGATTCCTCCATTTGTAATCACAACTGTTGCTAGGGAACCACTTCCCCGGGCTCTTTCCCCTATTTAACTTGTGCCATGAGGAATGGTTTGTCTCCGAATGCGTTCCAGAGGAAAGTCATCAATTTATTATCTGCATTGATCTTAGCTGAAACAGCGGGCGCTGAACAATATTACTGTCGTTTGTTTCGCTGGACAATGTGGAATATTCTAACAAGAATCATATTAACGGCAATGAAATAAGTCATTCGGATGATGTTCATAATAAAATGGGGAGATGCTCTATTTTATCCAAATAGCAGGGTCATTTAAAACATGGGATCGGTCGTGAGTAGGCCACCTTTGGAAAACGTGAGGACAAGGCTGCTCAAACTTGGCTCATATTTTACTGCCTTAAAGGACGGCGGTATTTTCCTAGCAGAGCAAATTACTAGTAATTGAAGCATTCTATGAATAAAAAAACATTTTATTTTTCCAAACTTTTTTAGTCCTCCGATGTCCTGCAAATTTTCTGAATGGTTTTGATTTGGTCTTTTCAACCAGGTAGAGGATTATAAATAGTGATATATCGGGCTATATACTGTTGGAGTGTGACAACTGTAGACAGGGTGACAATCCTGAATCCCCTGCGGCAATTAATTCATAGCCTGTTCACTACTAGCGCTTATGAATGATTTCTCTAGTTATGACAGGTAATATTTAAACTCTCCATTCAGCACAAGTACTTTTGGATAAATCTGTTAAATTGCTACTAAATTCCTGCCAATACACGTTGGAGTAAAAAGAGCACCACTGAAATATTGTACTGTATAGCACTGCAGCACAAGGGCTTTCTGCTGTAAATAATCCGAGATGATAACCTGCAATTGGACATGCGTCTGGTGAGTCGCATTCCTCCTCGATGTCGCATTCATGTTATAAATCCTGGGAAACAGCCAGTTTTCGGCGAGGACAATAATGACAGATTAAAAACACTGCGATGATAATGTGCAATTTTTGATATATATAATATTAATATGCAGTGTATAAAACTTATCCTGGAACAACTGATTCCCACCCCCCACCAGAAAGTGAGAAAACAGCAGGCCCGGAACCTGTTTCTACATTAAAACACTCCGATTCAAAGTTGCCCTCTACTGGAAGTGTTAGGCAGCTCCACGCTCGCCATGGGTTGTGATCTGGAGCAGAGCCAAAGCAGACCCTGCTGAGGAAAATTGAGAAGTATCAGGCAGCAAAATACTAGCTGCACCTGTAAATAGCACCTCTCTATCTGAGCTCTCTTTATCTTGTATCAGAGCTGCTTGCACCCTGTGATCCCAGAGCCTGTTGCTCAAAGATGACTTTGACACGGTTCAAAATCTTTTACGAGTTTGGCATTTAAGAATTTCTCTCTGCTCAGAGGTTATGAAGATCACGACTCCCACCTTACAAGCAGTGCTACTGGAATTAGGAGCCAAATGAACACCAACTAAATAACACTATTCATGTTCCATCTGCCACGGCCCTGGGCTGTCCGTGTTGCTTTAACTGGACGAACATGGGTCAGTGAAGGTACCTCTTCTAGTACTGGATGCCAAGTTGCTGAATAAATGCGGGCACCCCGAAGAGGAACCCGGAGGCTTCTCTCTCTTCTGGTGATCTTGCAGACTTGGAGTTTGGTTTCTTCTCAACTCTGTCCAGAACACCTGTATTCTGCATATATGTGCACTTGCACACTTTGTGTAGTTATGTTTGAATATAGTAAGTAGAGAAGAGTAGCTATTCAGATAACAGAAGACCTTCTTTTGGCTTTGCTCCCTGTCTTAAGGGTTAGAGATTTTTTTTTTCCTTAAGGCACCACAGGTAATTTTTTTCTCTATATATTCGAGACCCACCAGAGCACCAACTCCCTTTTTTGTTTATTGTTTGGTACTTTCCTGGTTTGTATATTTCAGATGTGCTGCCAACTTCCCAACAACAGATGACTCTCTGGTAATTTCTTGGTCTACGCCCTTGGACTTCTCAGCCATTAAATCATTCAACACCTTCATTTTTAAATGTTCTATTTGCCACTCCTTTGCCTTCTAGCACATAGGGTCATACATCTCATGTAAGCAACTTTTTTTTTTTTAGAGTTATTTGTTAAAAATGGATTCTATGGATTTAGGGAATCATGGTGGCACAGTGTAGACTTCTTGTGCTTCAAAGTGCACAAGAAGGTGCATAGGCTGAGCATTCAGATGTAGGTTCAGGCTTCTTCAATCTGTGTGGAGTTTGCATGTTCTGCCTGAGCTCACATGGGATTCCTCCCACAGTCCAAAGGCATGTGTGGAAGAAGACAACAGTAAACCTTTTCAGTTCCTTTCCTTACAATGAAAACCATGCGAGAAGTTGCCATGAGTCAAATTACCATACCTTTGAGTTCTGAACTTGCACAAAACATAATATAGTCATTACACATTATATTAAACCATAGTCTAAATTCCCAAAGAAATAAATTGGGGAAAAAAACTAAAACTCGTAAACCTCAGTGACTTCTTTCTGTACCAGTATGATGGTATAGTCCAAGAGATTAATTTAATATTTTTATTTAATGAGCAGATGTATTAGACAGGAATCACAGCATAGCACAATTTTAAAGCTCCATTAAAAACATCATTTTAATTTATATTAATAAATTTACATTTATTCATTTAGCTTGTGCTTTTCTTCAAAGTGACTTCCAATGATTTACCCATTTTGCACAGCAGGGTGTTTTTTTAACTATATCAGTTTAGGGTAAGTGCCTTGCCTAAGGGCACTATAACAGGAGGTGGAATTCAAAACTGGGCCCTTCAAGTGGAAGGTTGCAGCCGTAGCTATTATGCCCACCTTTTGCCCAATTTAGACATCATCATGTGCCTATGATTCGTAAAACCTGTCTATTTAACAACTCTGTACGACTGCCAGTGAGTGAGCTGTTCAGATCCACTGGTCCCTGACAGAATGATTGGTGTATGGTCTAAAGGGTACCTATCTGTAGGAGTCCAATGAGGCAGGCAACCTCTAATAGGTAAGTACTGCTATCCATATTGTGTTTGCGTCGTACCATATTCCAGAAATGTCTAATCCCTTATTTGTCGCTGGTAACCAGACTAAGCCTTATCACCATCATCACAGACTCAAAAAATGTCCATTGTAACAGTAACCTGGTATACCCCTCTTCTCTCAACTCTTATAGGTCCTGTTCTAATTTCTCCATGTAGTTCTAGAAGTGTCTCCAACTTCTGGTTAAACCTCCTGCCTCTCACCGTAACAGGGATCACCCCTAAAAATACAGCCATACCTGTAGCCCTCTTGACCAAATATTTTGTTCTCTCACAATTCTCATCTCTACACAGGTGGATTATTCAGTTCTTCCTCTCCACCTTCCTGGCCTGTTCTCATTTGAATTATATGCAGTCCCTATCACAGCCTTGACTGTACTGTCAGTGGTTGTTCTTTATTACCTTCCTGGTGATATTGCCTGAATGGTGAATTAAATTCCATTGGATAATACTGCACTAACCCTTTTGGGTGGCTTCAACTTGCATGCTGTAGATGTTGATGTAACCAACCCTGTCACTCCTGTAGTTTGGCAATCATCTCAACCTTGTCTTGTCAAGAAATTGTGGCTTCCTAGTCACTCTGCTTCAAGTTTCAGTAATCAAATTTCTTCACCTTTTTCCAGCATTTCGTCACCAGTACTGCCCCATTTATGTCTGCACCCTCTGTCACGTTCAACCAAAGCTTAAAATCTCTCCTACCTTCCACACTCTCATCTACTATGCTATCCTCCCACCCAAACATTGCAAGCACTTTTTATTTCTCTGCCAGTGACACCACCAAATGTCCTCCTATTTTGACTCTTTCTGTCCTCTGAGTTCCAGACCAGCATGCCCCACCTTAAATTCAGCATTGTCAGATAAACACCGTGTCAACAAAAATAAACTCCATGCTGCTACACGGAAATGGTAAAAATCGAAAATTCTCACAGACTTTGTTATTACAGGCAGTTATAAAGAGCTCCTAGCGAACTTTCATTCTACTGTTTCCTCAGCAAAAACTACTTTCCTTCAAAACAATGTACAGTCTGCAGTTAATAATCACCACAAACTTTTCACTGCTTCTCTTATCCATTCTTCTTCTTCCCTCATCGATCACTGATGATGATTTTGCCTAATTTTTAATAAACAAAAAGTCAATTGCAAAAGTCAATTACATCACTGAAAAGTTCCACCTACCACAGACAACGCAGTGCCACCACCTGCTTCCATGACCACATGTCTCATTTCTTACAGGTCATGTCCCTGCAACCTCTTTCATTTATCTCTCCTATCATTATTCCTCTCTTACCCCCAGGTTACTTCTCATCTGCTCTCAACGTTATCCACATCTCACTACTGTTAAAGAAACCCTCAGTTCTCAACCCAAACTCAGTCCAGAATTGCAGGTCATTTTCTCTTCTCCCTTTTCTTTAAAAAATTCTGGAGCATGCAGCTATAACCAGTTTTCTGTATCCCCTCCCCCAAATAATCTCCTTGGGAGTTATCAGTCTAGATTCAAGGTCAGCCTTTCCACTTAGGCTGCCTTCCTTGCAGTTTCAGAAACCTTAGTCTTTCTCCTTTGGCTCCCTCTAGCAGCCTGTATCAAGTTGAAGGTTCTGGTTATTGCCTACAAGTCCATCGCCAGATCTCGTCCCCGATACTCATAGGACATGATCACTCGCTACACTCCAGCCAGACTGCTACATTCCTCCATCTCTGGCACCTTGATGGTACCACTCACAAGAGGCTGAAAACCAAAAATGCAAAGTTTCTCAGGTTTGGTTTTAATTTGATGAAATGAACTTCCTAAATCACTCAGAACTCTCACCACTCAAGAACGGTTTCAAAATACATCTCTGACCCACTTCTCTCCTGGTCACCTATCGGTTCCATAAACTTTCATTACATCCATTAAAAAACTACTTTCAATCAATTCTATATGTAATAGAATGTACGGTTGCAAAAATTGCGGCCTTAGAATGGTGGTAGCTGACTTTACTTTGACAATTACATGTCAGCATCTGTATCTCTCCGTTGGTGAAATAAATATTTGTATGCTTTGCTTTGGAGGCAAACATCTACAAAATGTTAAAAATGTAAATGTAAGTGTAATTGCAGAGCTCAGGACCAGGAGATGCTGTAGACCCTTAGTGCAGGGCAAACATTCAATGGTGGGTTTAGCTTAAAGCAACAGCAATTTCAATACTCCGTCCCCAAGGAGGCCCCACCGAAAGCCCGCCGACAAGTGCAATTGCTGCAATTAAAGTGAGCAATTTCATCTGCATACATCAGGACTTTGATCGTTGTTCACAAGATGCGCTCACAGAAGAGTGATTGCCGACGTTTCCAAGCACCAAACCAGCCACTAAATCAAAGCTCACCGAAAAAACGATGAACATCAATAAAATCGAAAGGACCACACGTGCGCAGATGCAGATGCATCATCTCTAATTCTTCTCATCTGCGATGATTAAAAATACCTGCCTAAGTCTTTGTTCCCTGCATTGCTGGATACATAGATTTCGGCTCGCTACAGTTCCTATGGGATTGAAGGTGGATGAAGCACAATCCTTTGTAATGTTTAAAATGAATAGAAAAAAATGTTTCATAACCGTTGCTTTGTAAGCCAATACAGTCCTTTTTGAAGAATTTGACTCTTGGTTAGATTAGAAAAGACATCTGAGGTTGCATTTTGTTTCCCTGAGTCAATATCTAGTTTAGGTCCATTTGTCAAAGCTTCATACTTTGAAAACAGTATGTATGACTACAGCAGCAGCTGAAATATGTAACAGAACATGTAAACACATTTATAACACGCATTAGTTTAGTGCCCAGTATGTACAGCACATACAACCGTAGCCAGGCACTCGTAGATAAAGTCAGGTCTACTGGTTTTGGAAGGAGCATCTTATTTGCTGAAGCAAAAAATTGAGTTCTTATTGTAAAATGAGAAGCCCAGATGCAGCTATTAAACCACGAGAAAAAATTCCTGGAACTGCAGGAATTGCAGCAGATAGAGATTGGAAACCCCGCTGTAGCTTTATGTAAAAAGTAAACAAGTTTAAGTTGCCTTGGAGAAAAGCACAAGCTAAACGAATAAGTAACCGGTACAGTTGGTTGACTATCCAGCAACTTTGACGTACTGTAATGAACACAAGTAAAATGTAGTTGGCCCAGACCCAGAACCAAGGAAATTTTATGTATAGTATCTGGCAGTTCATTCCTGAAATGAAACCAAATCCTTATCAAACAGCGTTTTTGTCTGAATTCCTGCTGAGCAACAACTCACGGAAAAATCCTCAAACAAAAAGAAAGACACTAAAAAGTCCGTGCAGGACGTCGTGTTAGAAATGCTTAGTGAAAGTTGTGACATCAAAGGGATCTACAACCTATTCGTAGAAAAAAGGCTGACTTCTGAAATATTAATGGTAGCAATTCGCTTGAGTCGAAATAAATATAAGAAATTAACTCGCCTTCCTGTTCTTCATTAGGTGTAGTATTTATTCATTTAACTGACACTTCTTCCAATGGACTTATTTGTATGCTTAGCTACTTACATCGATTTACCCATTTATACAGTTGCATAATTTATACTGTGTCAGCTTGTGGTAAGTTGTTGGTTCAAGGGTCCGATTCAGTATGAATTTTTTGGATGGGTTTTTTTTAACACTGTGATACCCGCTGCGCCGTCATACACACAATAATGTCTCTTATTAGTGAAGCTAAAGAAATACGCTTATACATGTCAAGTAAAACATGTGGCTTTCAGTGCAGAAAGCCAAACTTTGAAGCAGATCAGATCCACATGTCACCAACAAATAGAACTTGATTTTGGAGACAAAATGGTGTAGCCTATTCCGTGAGTTTTGGGTAATGTAGAGGAGTGTTTCCTCCGCTTTTGACATGAAAAGGCATACTTCAGGCAGCTGATATTTTGCAAAGGCGTATTTTGAAACTCCTTGGACAGGAGGGTTGACGTGAGGGTCAGGTGGAAATGTCAAATGCGACCCGAAAAGGCGGACAGGTGAAAAGCCTGCAGCACAAAGCACTTGAAGGCAGCACTTCCAAGGCTTTCAGGTTGCGTAGTGGCCTTCACTTTACCAAATGGTATTTTTTTGTAACAGTTCCTTGGTTTTTTCCAATTCCTTCTTTTATTTTCTTCATCTATCTGGCACTGGTAAATAAATTAAAAAGCTGTAGCCAGACAACCCAAAGAGACAATAATCTATGAAGCATTTCTGAAATCCACGCAGTCAAAGACGCTCCGATAATATCATCATTTGTTGCGCCAATGAATCATGACCTTGGAATCAAATTACTAAATGGAAAGAAATACAGAGTGTATGCAGTCTTTAGAATTGAGGAAAGCTTAAAATGTGACACCAATTCAATAAAACCGTGTCCTTCCACGCCTTTAACATGGATCAGAACGTGTCGTCTGACTTGTGCTACGATCAAGGACAGGCACTGATATTATAAAGCTCCTCCATTCCTGCCAATAAACCACTGAAAAACATCCATGTGTTCTTTGGCTCAATACCGAGGACAAATTTTGTGGTAAAAATTTAAATAAAACTTGTTGTTTCAAGTTTTATTAGGAGAGCGTGCCGTACACAGGATGTGGTGTTACTGCTTAAATGTCATTTCAGCAAAATGTCAGAGCCAAGATTTTATAGGTTCTCTAAATATAAACCTTTATAAAAGCGTTATAATACCTTTTAGCAGTAGAGTGTAATATGTTAATCAAAGTTATAAAGGTAATTCCATTTCTTTTCATTAACTGCTTGTCCTGGTCAGGGTCGTGGCAGTTCAGAGCCTATCCTGGAATCACTGGGCATTAGGCTAGGAGGAGTTACACCCTGGAATGAATGCCATTCCATCGCAGGTTAGCCACACACACTTACAAACACAAACACAAACACACACACACATATATTCACAGACTACGGGCAATTTATAATCACCAATTAACCTGAAACACATGTCTTTGGATTGTGGGAGGAAACCAGAGCTTCCAGATGAAACCCATGCAGATACAGGGAGAACATGCAAACTCCACAGAGACTGAGACACATGTGAAACCACAGAGGGGCTGTGAGGTAGCAGCTCCACCCACCCAAGGATAACTGTACAAAGCTAAAACATTCTAAGAAAAAAGTTACAAAGTAAAGCCTCCTGCCTTAGTCTCAAAGGACACAGGTTAAAATCCCCATGCTTAATGTAATGCCCTTGGGCAAAATATTTACCACGAATTGCTTTAGTGAAAACAAAAAAAGAATTATCCATCTGTACAAATGGGTAAATCATTTAGTGTTGCTCTGGAGAAAAGCATCAGCTAAATAAATAAATGTAAATTACAAAACCACAGCAAATCTCATAGCTTAGCTGTGCCAAAGATGGGAACTTCATTTGAGGTTATTGATATGGATAATGATAAAGCAATAACAAAATGGATGAATTTCAGTCCTGTTTTTGGCAATGGCATACACAAAAAAAAACTGTTTACCATAAGATCTACAGTGTGGCCGTTTTCCATAGCTTTCGGGATACAGATTTGTTGCAGGAAATGAATAATTTAACTGAAGGACAAAAGTGCACATTCCAAGAAACTTCATCTGAGCTTCAAAAATCCAGGTTGATACATTTTTAAATGAATTTTGAGGACTTAGTTCTACTGTCTCAAATTGCAGATAATGATATGCACTTTGATTTTCCTTGTACACTTCCATGAAAGTTGAGATTTGTGGTAGATTTTAGAAAGTATCTAGGGTTATACAAGGCAATTGTGGGGGCTGTCGGTGTTAGCTCATTTTTTGGGAAGGCGTCAGTTTATTTGGTTACCAATTTATTTGAAACTCCTAAAATTCATTGCACACTAATTGTTTTCCCACTTTTCTGAGATTCTCCCAGGGATTGAGGAAAATTTTAGTGATTTTACAAAAGCTGACTCCTGCCTATATAAACTTTATATTTCAAAATAGTCACAGCTCCTCCCCCGTTTGCTTCGATTAAGACTGACAGTAAATATAA
This sequence comes from Arapaima gigas, assembly GCA_900497675.1. Classification (NCBI taxonomy): domain Eukaryota; kingdom Metazoa; phylum Chordata; class Actinopteri; order Osteoglossiformes; family Osteoglossidae; genus Arapaima; species Arapaima gigas. The sequence continues at coordinate 52,716 of UFQX01000116.1, forward strand.
CCCTGAACTCAGGCCGTAGTAAACAAATAGCCAGGGGAAAAATTACAACTAAAAAAGCTTACTGTGGGTCTATAAAGTAGTGTCTAAACCCTATAAACAGTAAACAGCTCCAAAATGTAATTATAAAATGTAGTCACCCTCTTCGATCCCCTTCGCTCAGAATAACCCTACCAGAACTCAAACTGCTTCTACTATTCCTGTCCATTAAAGTGTTCAGTAAACTTGCTAGACAATGTAGATCAAGCTTCAGTTTCCCAAACTCCAGCATTCAAAGCATGAGCTGTAAAATGTGGTTTAGTAAGACTCCTCATGAACTGCTGACTGACGAAGCAATGCCATGATGTTGGGATGAGCTTGATGGACAGCTACCCACTGTCCACCACATACCTCTGCAAGTTAGAGAAGAACGGCTGCTAATGACAAAAAGGACAGTGTGCTGAAAGCCAGGAGAAATCTGGGAGGGAGTTCACAGGCCAGAAGAGGACCCAGTATACGGTGCAGCATTTAGTTACGGAAGGTTCTGCTGGCACTTCTCTTAGTTTCTCTTTGGTTTTTCCATAAAGGGACTGTGGAACACAGACGCATGACTACATCCATTTCTGGGATTATCAGCTGGACCTGATCAAATGATGAGAGTCAGATGTGGCCGTTGTATTTAACAGCACCATCAGAGGATAGGAGTTCCTTGCACTGCAGAGCTGTGCCTGGAAGGGTGTGGATGCTGCTGATGATGAAAGCTCCTATTTTTGTCTTTCATTATCTGTTCTTGCACTGTTTTGTTTTGTTTTGTTGTTGATAAAAGCTCCACCCCATTCTGTTTCCCGCCTGGTCACACGCGGCATGCCACAGGGGCCATATTGTCAAAAGAGCCATATTTTTTATATGGTGGACCTAATAACTCTTGTCACTGTCCTTTCGATGTCTCTCCCTGTTCCCCATGACTGGCCACTTCATGTGTTTTGCACTGTGTGCCTATTATGTGGTATTTTCATACCAGTGTTTATGCTCAGGGTGATCGGCTAAAAAAAAACTTCAGTATGTAGCACCACTGGCTGGGAAGACTTGCACAGTACTGGATTTGGCATCCTCAAAAGCCGCGGGGTGCTAGAAGGAAGTTAAGCAATTATTTTAATTTTATGTCACAAATGGCATCTCTTTAAGCTATGGAAGCCTGGCCTGGAAGTACCAGCATCCACCTGCCATGTTGGAGTGTCAACAAGTAGAAGAATCTGACAGGTGTTAACATCACCAACCTCACCCAGTTCAAAGTAGCTCAGCAACTGCTCAGCTTGCTGTAAAACCATCATGAACTTCAAAGCACAGCACAGCTGTGCAGTCACAGCTTCATTAGCGACCTTCTCCGAGACACTTTTTTTGTTATTATCGGCTCCTCACGTGTGCCTGTGTGTGACCGGAGAACGTTTGAGAATTGGAGGTTTTGAGGCAGACTCAACATTCTGATTAACATCGCTTGAAGTGAACAGTTGTGATTTCAAGTGACTCGGAAAATAGCATCAGCACCCTAAACAGCTACAGTACATTCAGTCGTTTAGCAAATGTTTTCGTCCAAAGCTTCTTACGTGTTAAGTATCAGCGAAGAAGTTGATCCGACACTGACAGTAAAGGTATTTAGCACACACTCGTAAAAACAAAAAAAAAAAAAATTCTGTAAAAATCAAAGGTTATAAATGCAGAAAGAAACCAACATTTCCTTCTACTGATGAAAGGTAACTAATCCTATCACTATTGGCATACTAGATGATGTACCAAGTCATGTGTACATCCTAGCAAGACAGTACGTCTTCATCTCAAGTAGAAATTAATTTCAGGAAATGAGAATGTGAACGCTGTCATCTACAGAAGGCGGACATTGACTAGATACAGAAAACAATTTACTTGCAGATTTAAGACTCTTTAGACCAAAATGAGAGTGTGGTGGATCCAAATGCCAGCCCAGCATCACGTCTGAGTTTTTTCATGTCTTTTGGACTTCGGCCACTGAAAATTTGGCAGGAAATTAAGTAGACTTTTCCTGTCACCCAAAATCATTACACAGTTTTTTTTTTTGCTGTGAAGTTCCGCCTAAAGTTTACAGGCAGAGGACGTAGGCTTTTTGGACACCATGCACGTAATAAATAAATTTGTTTCTGCCAGGTGAGGATTTTAGTCGGCCAAACAGTAGACAGGCAGGCAGAATGTCAGATGCGAAAGTGTCACTGGAGTAACAATAAGGGCAACGCGGCAAAAACGGAGATCAATAAATCCTCAGAAATTCTACTAAGATCTGAAGCGACAGTATGAGTGGGACGGGATTAAGTCACTTTTACTTGGGCACTGTTCATATGAACAGCCAGTACTATTATCAGTACTTAAAGAAGGAGATTGAGGTAATAAGCTTGGAGACGTCTTTAACCCGCAGTGTTGGAGCAGAAAGCAGAGACATTTTACAGTGCATCCAAAAGTACCAGGAAGGGTGGACCACTTTGCCTTAAGGAACCAGTTCATACAGCCAGCTGTAAGTGTGGCTTCTCTGAGATTAACCATATTATCACAACATTATGAAGAAATCTTAAAATAAACATTTGATAAACAGCAGAAGGTCAGCAGATCACATAACATGAACACAAAGGACTGCAGGTGACAGAACTTTATCAAATCAGCAGATGCAGGGTTTCCTTTCAATACAGACTTTTTGCTTCCTTACAGCCTATTGCAGCAGCCCCCCCATTTCCCAAACTGCAGTTTAAGTGATGTTTTCACCACATGCTATGTGCCAGCATTAAACCTCAGAATAACAAAAGTGACAGGTTGAATTGTTTTTAAATATAATAAAAGAACAGGTATTGAATTTGAAAGTGGCAAATTAACAATAAAAGAACTGGTATCAAAGATGCAGGGAAAACATCACTAAGCCATTAAATTTAACGTTAAGCTGTCTTTAGCAACAAATATGAGACCAAAGTAATGTCTAAGACATTGAAGTCTTGAAGAGAAAATTAATCTTTGTCATATCTAGTGTCTAATAAGGAGAAAGAAGTGAAAAAATACATTTAATTTGTTGTTATCATGTTTGCCAGCCTACGGGAACTTTGACTGAATTCAGTGTTTACATTTCTGAAAAATTGCATTTATTTGTTTTACTTCCAAAGGGGTGGCTTGACCCAACTGGCTTCCACTTCTGCCAGCGGTTGGAAAAATGTAGAACTTTCCTCCAGGAGAAACTATATTCTGCATCAGTATATATCTGCATTCTCTCATCACAGTGCTAGTTGTTCTATGTTGCTGTGGCCCAGTTCCCCTCTGTTGTTAATTTGTAAAAAAAATGTGTTCTTCAACGTGCAGTAAGTGTTTGTTTATTTTCCTCAAAAAGGTTTTTACTGCTAACATCATACAGATCAATCAAGCTTCATGTCTGCTGATACATGACAAAACAAATATCAGCAAGTTGAGGGGGTTATGAAGATTGCAACTGATTTCCAGAAAAAAAGAAAATTGGTTTGAGAAGCTTTAATTCCAGAAATGAATTATAACCTGTGGAAACAATTTGTAAAACAATGACATGAATGTGAAAGGAGCTGAAAGCACAGAATACTACAGGTGAGTTGTAGAGAGGTCTGATACCTTCAATAAGTAAAACCAAAATCCAAGTTTGTTATTCTTTTTCACTTTAAAAATCCCTGAATTGTGATGCACAAATATAAATAAGAATTTTCTGTCTTCAGTGAATCTGGCATGCACACGAAAACAGCTCAACACATAAAGTAACACATCATTATAAGAACATACACCAAACAACCGTGAACATGTTGATCATAAAATATGTGTTTGGTGTTTGTATACAGAAAAGAAACACACCTCTCCTGTATGTAAAACAGTAGCATGATCATCGTGATGCAGCACTAAAGAAAGAATTATGCAAATCTGAGCTCTATAGATGACAACAGGGAAGATCCATTTGGGAATACGGTACCCTTACAAAACACTATTAATTTAGACAATGTAAGTTAAGCATTGAATAACTGTTGGCAAAAGAGGGAGCCTTTTGTATATTCTGGCCTTGCACCTCAGCCATGTGTTGTTAAAACTAGCGTTTGCTAATTTTTGAAAGTTCCTAGAGTCCAACAAAGTTTCCAAAAGTCCTAGAAAGTTTTCGTAGAGTAATAAATTACCATGGACCCGTGGTGTCTTGCAAATCATCTCGAAACACCATCAGTGTGGTCACAGGTTAATGCTCCTGATTGCATGAAATGGCCTTTTTGTACGACGGATGAAAATAAATGTTCTATTTAGGGTTCTATTTTTTTTAAATAACCATGACTGTGTAAGTAGGTGTAGAAAATGGAATCTGAAAGGATAGTTTTTTTTTACTTAGTTTTGGATAGTCAGTTGTGTAACATACAGACACGATGTTTTTCCCCTGGTTAAGGCCACTGATTGATAAGGTTTTTATGTAGTGCACTGGAAAGAGTATAAGCCATATGAGTTTATAATATTCTATTATTTCTGCAGTTTCACATTAGTTTTCAATGAGATCATTATTACTGACTATTTATTTACTGACTCACGATGGATAATAGCTTGTTGTATGCAAGGTAGTGGTGGTCTGTAGTCTATCCCAGAACCCTTAGGTGTGAGGCAGAGTACATGTTGGATGGTGAAATCAACCAAACACATACTCACCCTTGTTCACTCAAACATGCACTTATTAAGGACAATTTAGAGTCACCAAGTCACCTGAAACAAGCAACTTTGGACTGTGGGAGGAAACCCACATGAATACATGGAAACCGTGCAAACTACACACAAACTGAACAGGATCTGAAACCATGTCCACTTGTACAGTACAACAGTTCTCTCACTGTGCCACTGTTCCCCACAGTATTTATTTAGTAAAAATAACCGGGAGGAAATTGAGTGAGGCAGCAAATTAGCCATTTAGGAAATGAAGAACTTTAGCAAACCCAACAGACACTAACCAGATGTAACATGCAATCGGTGTTACAGTATCAAACCAGTATTTATACCTGTACATGGTGCAGAGAGCAAGCAGGTACAGAAGAATGATCTAATAAAAATTTTGAATTTAACTGAACCATAATACCTGAAATTTGGACATGCACTCAGCTCAAATAGGATTTGCCCTTTCAGATATAGAGAACCCAAAAAAAAGGAAATTAGAGTAAAAATAAATTATTTTGTCATTTCTTTACAGGAAGGATTTTTGGCCAGTTTCAAAATATAATATAGCACATTATTGCTTGCTGAGTGTAGATTCTGAGCTTTGCAATTGCTCCACGCTGCCTAGGGATAGGCCAACATCCAATTTTCTCTTCCCAAATGGTTTCTGTCCAATTTTTATTGTGCGCAAAGCCTGATTTAAAATGCTGTGGACTTCGACACAGACTGTTGCCTACTGATGTCATAGTTGCTGTGCTTTAACAAAACTTTATGTTTGTGTTGGCATAATATCGGTCGGTATTTTGGGTTGTGATGTACCAAAAACCTCTCTTGTAATTCATTAAATGTAACTTTCAAAAATTCTTGTTTGTGGAAAAATAATTTTTGTTTTGTTGTGTCTTTCCATCGTTTTCTCACTGACAATTTTTCTGTAATTCTCCCATGAACTGTGCATAATTTACACGATTTTTTTTGCTCTATTCTGAATTTTGACACTATTGTCAGCATTCTTTAATTGACATTAATCTGATCACACTAAAATGATGTATTTTGCTTTCTGCAAAAAGTTATATCCAATATTTACATACCCCAGCTGAGATCACTTGAAGAGAGAATTTGTTTCCTCTATAGCTAATGCACACTCTACTGTCAACATCCCACAACACAATGTTGTTTTACCAGTGTAAAGCAGATGCATTTGCACTTACAAGATACTACTGTCAAAGCATCTGTGATGCTGTCTTACCGCCTTCATGCCCTCTTTGTAGTCACATTAAAATCTGTCCTCTCTTGTTAAAGTCTTTCTGGAAGCTCCTGCCACCCTACCCATCTTCTTATTTGAGTTCCTTTCCTTTCTTAGTCTGTGAATTGCATTTATCCTTGCACCACAGGAACCATCTGATATTTTAACCGATTATTTTTATCTGCATGACCTTGTTCTGTCTTTATTACGCCGAGGAGAAAAACCTGCAAAAATGATTCTGGTTTTATCTTAGTGCCTGGCACACCCTGAGTTTTAATTGCTTTTGCCTTGTAGGCTCACTTGTGCTATATCACTTATTAAATTGTTTTGCAAGAGCAGAATCATATGTGAAACAAAATGGACAAAATGTGATTTTTATTTTTTTTAAATTATATATAAAAATATTTTGCTTTCAACATTTTTTTAACTATGGTTAACATCTACATGCAAGTTGACGGTCTTCATTACATGGCTCATGGAATGAGAGCAATACAAAATATAATCTAAAAAAAGGTTGGAGGAACAGAATAAGATGTTTTTGAGTTTGATTTTTAACAAATAAAATATAATTTTACCAAGCAAGTACAAAAAGGATCATGTTTATATTTCTTAGGCAATCCTGTGGGGAAAATGTGAGAAGTGTATGACACGAAATAAAGGCAGTGCAATTCTTCCAAGAAGAACACAGTCAAGAGGAGCATTTGAACACAAATGACTGTATCAGTGCTCTCTGCACTATACACTACCACCACATAACATCACCCATTACTGACCGCATGAAAATGGGCAACAAGCACAAGAAAGTGCATTTCAGATAACATTGGTACACTTGTAAATCTAATACTTTGTGCTGAGGCCAAAATAAGATGTTTTAAATAGTTTAGATAATATTGCAACAATCAAACTGGACCAGTCTACTATTACAATAAAAGTAATTACGCATAACTATATGAAAATCCAAACTTGCATAAATTTTCCAATATACCACAAAAAAAGACGACTGACCTCAGAGCTTCTTTCATTTTTTTCAAGAGACAATAATAGCCTTACTAAGTGTAAAGCATTTTGTGTCCTCATTAATTAAAATCTTAATTATTATTTTAATTCAGGGCAAAAGTGATACTTCTACAGCCTATGGTGGCGAATGACAAATTTACATGGCCAGAATTGTATATGAAGTGCTGATAATGTTGAGAAACTAATTCTAGACAAATCACAATAATTAAATAAGCTATAACAGTTTATTGCAACATATATTTTTATAAAGAATATGTTATCTATTGAATTAACCATGACAAAAAATGGTGCTAATATTTAAACAAATATAGTGTGTACGAGTGTTTTGTGGGGACAGTGGACGTGGGGCTGAATGGAACCCCAAATGGAACATCATTCCATAGGGGGACAATCACATTCCTACACACAGGTTATGTCCCGACCCCTAGGAGCAACACCAACAGTGATTGTATGTGACACTGACCAAGGCCACCTAGTTGAACCAGCATACTTGTGCCTGATGATCACCAGCTCTGTGAAAGGAGCAAAGGACTAAGGTCAAGTTATGGATTTTTAATCACTGACCTTCACTTAGACTGCCTGTGTAAATAGTGCTGCCTAGTGGCTTGTGATCCTGTGTACCGACATCTTGTTCCAGTTACGGGTCCCAAAGTGTTCCTGCATCTCGCCCTCCAAGTTCTCATTTTCCTCGGCAGCAAGTCCCCATGTCCGTTCACAAGACCGCAGCATTGTCTATATAATTATCACCACCTGCACTGCACCCTTGTAAATATACTTTGTACCCGAGTCCAACTCACTTCACATCTCTGTGCGATTATGGAACATTAAGGACAATAACAGAGTTATCACTTCACGTAAAAACATATCTTTGGACTGTGGCACATAAAAAATGGTGAAAAGATGCAAACTCCAGCCCAACCCAGATCGATTCAAACTTACATCCGAATGTACAGCACAATAGCTGCGAGGTACTGGTATTACTCACGGCGCTGCTATGCCAATCTTTGACGCTAACATATTAAGAATCAAGTTTCTGTACTATTATATATTTTGCTTGAGAAGAGGGTTGGGTCTGACAGCTTGAGCAATGGACAGTTTCTGTCCACACCTTCCACACTTTCTCTAAAATTGAAAAAGCAGCTTTTTGTGATAAGTTAACACTTTACAGTAAAATGCAGCAGCATGAAACCAACAGAGTTTCCACTTAATGTCAGTCATGCTCCTGGAAAAAAGCACCTAAATGGCCTAACAGGAAAATAATAAAATCAGAAATTATGCACTCAGTAGGCTAAAGTGTTAAAATATGACAATGATCTTATTTGTAAAAGAAAGCCAGACAGTTATTACTGCACTTCATGATACAGATGAAATTAATTACATAATTAGCAGAGAATTAAAAAGCACAAAAATATAAAATGTCAAAACAAAACAGACTACCGTGAATAATTAAATCTGACATTTTTACACACAAAGAATAGCTGCAGTGGTTTTTGTGAATAGGTGTGGCATATTTAATTTATTTATTTTTGACTATGACCTCATTTTTAAGATTTCTGAGGAATGTCCAACCTGTTCATTTGCAGAGATTCTTAGTAGTCAAACTCCATTCAGATTTAAATTAATCCACATTACCTGCTGTCAGCTGTTAAATTGGAATTTGATTGAAATCTGTCATATAGGTTTTATTTGTTTCACTTGTAATTTGAGATCTCCAGACCTGAACTTGATTTAACAGGGATGTTATATAATGGAAAATTTTAATGCACAAATAAGTTTAACCAAATATGTATTCACTTTCCGTAGTCAAACCCAAGGTTAATGTTTTCTGTGTATCGACTTGTACCTTACAGTGGCTGTGCCTCAAGTAATACAGTTTATAATTACTTTTAAAACAGCTGTGAAATCTATTAGGATTAATAAACATTGTATCAGCAACGTGACATTTTGGTTTCATTTGTTATTTTTGGCAAGCTTTGCAATGCAACCAGATTTTTATATTTAATTGTTTAAAAAAAAAAAAACTCACACTTACATGCGGAATCTCCAACCTGGGGGAACGACGATCTAACGTCAAGCTAAATTTGCGTTTGATTGGTCACGCCTTGCGCGTGACGCTGACGCGTTACGAATGGGGGCGGTGCTTCGCAGTGCTACGGCTGACGTAGCAGTTTCTCGGTTAACTAATCGTGGTTAACCGGGTTTTACCGAAGCTTTTCTCTTAATTTTTATAAATGGTTAGTTTAACATAGCTACCTACTATGTCCTTGTAATATCTAAGAAAAAATCACGGTTCCTGTTACATGTAGTTTTTCCACGTAAGTTATCTTGTATATTTTTTCAACAAGCTTACTTTACACAGATTAAGTTATGGCTTGTTAACACTAAATAACGCTAGTTAGGGCTAGTTAACGGCACCACTGCTTCTTAGATGCAAAAACCTCCAGTAATCCTTTGTGGTCTCGTCCCTGTGTGTTGCGTTTAAAGTAAATTATTTTTAAACGGCAACCAGGTTATTTTTGCTAACTGTTGGGTCTATACAATGCAAAAGTACTTTCAAGGTTACAAGAAATACTGCAACACAAGGTGAGCACAAGACTGAACTGGACAAAACAGTAACTTAACAAAAGAAAGTTGTACAGCTTAAAGGCAGGTCAAGCCCTTGCAAACAAGCAAAGCTTAAGAACACAGTGAGATACTATGTTAAGGTGGGGTAAGAGAAGAGATGTTTTAGATGAGTCTGTAGAAGGTCGGAATACTGGTAGTTACATAGATGTCGGAGCAGAAGAGATGTTTGTGTAAAACAGGGAACGTCACGCACTAGATGAGCAGCAGGTCTGGATGGAAGATGCAGGAACACATGTCAGGAAGGTGTCTACAAGGAGCTGGGAGACGTGGTCCTGAGATACGCTCAACATTTCCAAGACTGGCGGTCTTGTGGCTATGCTGTCCTATATGCCCCTCGTGGCTTGCAGTCACAGCAGCTTCACTGCAGCCAGTAGGGTGGTTTGCTAAAGTATAGAAATCCTTGAAAAGTGTTCGGACATTATGGAGTGCAAATTTTACTTTTTTCAATTTATTCAGTTTGTTTTTAGAACACACAGAAGACTGTATAAGTGCAGCATTTTTTCGCGCAAACATTTTTCTGTGAATTCACATTCTCATACAGAAAAATTTAAAGGACAAATTAGTTATTTTTGAGTAGGTTGACAGAAGGTAAAACAAAAATAAACTATTTGCTAGTTGCATATTTGTTAAACACTGCACATTTGGCAGAGCAACCTTGTGAAACAGTAAGAGTTCTATATCTTTTGGGAAAGTGTCTGCCAGCCTTACACACATTTTGGGATTTGTGCATTTTTTTTTTTTCTTGCCAGATTCTTTTTTTTTTTCCAGCTCTTTAAGGTTTCTTGGGCAGCCCTTGTAAAGTGCAATTTTCAAATCATATCTCAGACTCTCAGAGGGATTTAGGTTTGGTCAATCAAACACATTCACCTTTTCACTCTTCAGCCACCACAGTACTGCTTTGGCCCTGTACTTGGGATCATTGTCCTCCTAAAAGAAGAATTTCCTTGCACCCTTCAATTTTCTAACACACTAAAAAAAAAGTGTCTTTGTACTATTTTCATACACTTTGATCCTTCCAAGAGTCTCAGTACTTGCATATGAGAAGCAGCCCCATAACATGATGCTGCTGCCAAAATACACAAGGATCATGTTTATTGATTAACTGTTAGGTGCATGTCAGACATGGCATGTAGTATGTTGGCCAGTAACTTCTATGTTGGTGTCATTTGATTAAAAACCCTTTTTTCACAACTTAGCTGCATTGCACTTATGCTGTCAAACTTCAGACAGGCTTTGAGATGGTTATTTATGAGTAACAGCTTCTTTCTTGCAACCCTAGTAAAAGGGTAGTATTTGAAAACATGCAAATGGTTTGAATACTTTTGCAAAGCACTGTGTGTGTGTGTGTGTGGTCATTTTTTGTCAGCGAGACCTTCTATTAAGCTGTTGTTTGTAATCTTTCTGTAGAAGACAAGATGACGGTGCTAAACCTGTCATTTTCAGCCTGTGGATTCCTGGGAATTTACCAGCTGGGAGTGGCAGAGGCTCTGCTGCATCATGGAGCCAAGCTGCTGAGCTCAGTGAAGGCCTTCACTGGGGCTTCTGCTGGTTCCCTGGTGGCCACTATGCTGGTCACTGCCCCTGACAAACTTGAGGTAATTTAGTCTGTGAATGCTATTTGAAGATCTGGTAAGCTAAGACTTCCACCTGCTGATGTTGCTCTGCTGTTGGCTTCTGAGCTCCAACAACTCCAGAGGTTTGTTTAGTGATTGAAATGCCTGAATCATTGTTTTGTATTATATTTTGTAAACATTATTAACATAACTATTAATAAATATACTTTATTATATAGATCAAAAGTTAATCTTTAATGACATAGATATGTAGGTGCAATTCTGTGATTTAGGTACTAAACCTGGAGTCAAAAAATGAAAGCTATAAGTACAAAATCCAGTTGCTCTGGTTTACTTCTGAAAATGACTTTTTTCAGTATTTTTTTTAGCTGTATGGAACTGTGGTAATTGTATGTATTTTGGTATAATAGTAAGGAAACACAGGTTTAATAAGCAGTATGGGCCTCCTAGGCATTAATATCATGCCTTAAGAATAATATAATGTACAATATTTTTCTGAATTCTTAGTTCAAATCAGAATGCCCAAAACTGCATATGGACCACATTAGCATTTAGATGTGTTATATTTGTTTCATATAATTCATGCATTTGAACAACTGTATTTCTTTTGTTAACTTGCTAAACCAGTTCAGTATGTCTATTTGTAGAACAGTGCAGTCTGTGATTTTTCTTGATCATTTCTGTTTCCCCCCTCATGCTCTTTAGCACATCAAAGATTTTGCTTGCAGATTTGCCAGTGATGTCAGCAAGCAGAAGTTTGGAGCGATGACACCAGGATACGATTTTATGCTTAAACTTAGGTAGTTGTGCTTTTTGTCGGATGTGCTTTTTTATATTGTGTTTTCATTATTCCTATTTCATGTGGTGTTTTATCTTCTTGCACACTTCTCTCGGAAATAGTTTAATGACGCTGATACTACTTTCTTTGTGACCATGAATCTAGATTTGCCTCTACCTTCATAAGCAGCTATTTCATTTAATATATATATATATATATATATATATATATATATATATATATATATATATATATAATTTTTTTTTTTTTTACAAAAATGTATTTTGCAAGCTAGTCACTTGTAGGTCCTTGTAAAAACAAAGCCAAGCGTTTCCCTTTTATGAGACTACAATACTGGCTGTTTTGAAGTGCATAAGGAGTACCGCTGTACCCAAATGCTACCTGCAGAATGAAATGATTAGAATGTTACCACCTTTTTTTTGTTTTTAGGGAAGGACTGGAAGACATACTTCCTTCCAATGCCCATGAGATTGCTGGAGATCGCCTGCATGTCTCAATAACACATGCCAGAACGAGGAGAAATTGCATGGTGTCTCATTTTACCTCAAGGGAGGACCTCATCAAGGTGTCCAATTCGCACACTGAAGCCAGTAGACTTTGCATTCAAAGCACAAGCCAGCGATTGTAAAATACACAAGGGCCCAAATTACCTTCCATGAATAATTACTTTTATTCAGTGAAGTCAGTCACTTCTGCATGTTGGAGGCAGTTCAGTAGAACTGCACAGTAGATACCTTAGTCTCATTTAAATTAAATTTGATTTTCCACCTCACTGCAGAAGTAGCTGCATATCAAATTCAGATTAAACTGACCGCAGTTCATGCTTGCCCTCTTTCTAAATACACTTAGGAAGAATCTCTACATTTAGAACAGCTTCTCTAAAATCATTTTCCAATGTGTTTAACTGGCCTAAATGAAACTGTAAAACTTCTTTCTCAATAATCATTTTAGCATCTAACAGATAACAAGAGATGGATGCAATTATAGCATGTTGGTCTCAGATCCTTTGCTTTATTTGTCACTGCACTGTGAGTATTCATCAGCTGTGTTTTTTGGTTTTTTCCTTCTGTCTGCTGCATAGGTCCTTCTTGCTAGCAGTTTTGTGCCAGTGTATGCCGGAGTCAAGGGAGTAGAATACAAGGGACAGGTAATGTATCTCGTCGAATCCAGTCTTGTAAAGTGAAAATCAATATTCATTGGCTTAGAGGACTTGCCAAATAACAAGACAAGTAAACAAGTCATCGTGCTTAAAAGCATGGGGAGTGCATGTTTGTGGTCAGGAGTAAGAGTAATCCACCTTTTTTCCCTACAACAGCCTTCTTTAGCATGCTGCTGTATTATGTGGTGTATTGTACTGCCAAACTATAGGAATTATGAAATGAAAAAAACCTTTTTGAAAGCTTGGAACAACCCATTCACTTACTACTGATAACTGCTTATCCTGAGGCAGCCTGGTGCCAGTCTGGAGGTCACCCCAGAAACACAAGAGAACCAGAATAGGCAAGGTTCACCCCAGTCAGCACACCAAGCCATTGTTGCAGCAAATTGTCCGGAAACCTGCTCAATATACAAGTTGTTCTGGAAGGTGACTTCAGTATCATGGCTTTGACAGGGTCACACTGAACAGCAGATGCTGCCATTCAGTTATCATCCACCACGGGCAAGTAGCTGCTCGCTGCCCATTGGGAAACTGACAGTTGCACTGGGGTTGCTATTGGGATTAAAGTGCGGTTTCCTTTGTTGACAGCAAAGCAGTCATCCTTGGGCCTTTGAAGTCCCCCAGGACAGCTGCCTTCAGAATTAGCCCAGCTGTTGGCGTAGCTCACATTGAACCAGTTAGTCTTGTCACAAAATTAAACTTGTATGAGGGGGTGAAATTAAAGTCAAACCTTTTAAGGCATGTTAAATTCAACATGTTACCTGTTGACATTAATTTAACTGCTCCAACTTTCATCCTTTCAAAGTCTGTATTCTATTTGTGCAGGGAGTTTAACAGCACTTGCATCTGTTTTATAACAATACTGTATTGACATATGCTTCTATAGTTTTTTTTTTTTCAGTTGACGTGTAGCCTCTAATCTACTGTTAATATCATTACTACTATTCATTTTAGCAATTTTAGATATCTACGGCAGTCTTTTGTTGGCACGGTTAAATACTGTCCACCTTTTTATCATGCATTTAACTAGCAGACAAAGAATGTTTGTCACTTTTGGATTCAGGTATTGAATCTCAGTTCTTTGGAGCCAGACAATGACAAGATGCAGAGACTTGGATTCAAAAGGTTTATTGTACATGTTCTCAGGTTTACCCTTCCAGTGTGAATCATCCAGGTCTCCCTCACTGCAGCCAATGCACATCATTTATATTATTCTTTCCCACAGACCCAGGGTGGCCTTGGTGAGATTAGCTCTTTAAAGCTCACTGTCTCAAACCTTCAAGTTTCCATCTGTTCTGGAAAACAGCTCACCCCCTATGTTTTCTTGCAAGGCCCTGTCCTTGTGATACACAGAGCCGCTCATAACTTCCAGTAAATATATGTATGTGTAAGAGGCAAAGATATAGAAGTAGTTAGAGTTGGCAGGTAGTTTGTGTGATCCCCAGGCATCATCTACCTAGATATACTGTGTTCTGTAAGTAGAATATTTTATTTAATCTTTCTTCTGATTCAGTACCTGTTTTGTTTGTCCAAAGACGTGGATAGACGGTGGACTGTCTAACTGGCTTCCAGTTCTGCCAGTAGGACGTACGATCACTGTTTCTCCTTTCAGCGGGAATCATGACATCTGTCCCAAACATGAAGACCTTATCAGCATCAGCTTCAAACTTCCCAACATGCCCATCATGGTAAGTTTTCAACTTGCTATCAACTGCTACTGAAGAATGTCAATTTTTTTCAAAATAGTCACTTACTGTATGTTTACATAATATGGCTTAATAGCTGTTTTTAATTTTCCAACAGATTTCTACAACTAACATTATAAGGGTCAAACAAGCTTTATTTCCACCAATGCAGCACAAAATGGAATCACTGAGTCAGGATGGTTATGAAGATGCGCTGCAATTTTTGAAAAAAGAAAATTGGTTTGAATAGCTTTAATTCCTGAGATTGATTGTACCCAAATGAAATAAAATGAATCATAAACTGGGACATGAATGTGCCCAAAGCAAAGAACACCTCAAGTGAACTGCAGAATGATCTGAGACTTTTTTTGATGTGTAAATACAAACATTCCTTTTTTTTAACCTCCAACATGACTGAATTGTGGTTTGCTTTAAGATGATGGGTTTGAAAATATAATTAAACATTTTTTGGTGTTCCATGTAGGGAGTACCCTGCCCTGCACCCTCTACCTTTGGAGAGAGACTGTGGACCACAGCAACCCTGAATTAGACGTGTGGTTATTGATAATTTAGGGAGAACAATTCTGAACGTGGTTAATTTGGCTACAAACTAGTAAAGGAATTGAGTCTGCTGTAAACTCAAGTTAGCAGTTTCTTTCTGCATATGTTGAAGGGAAGGGAAAATGAGAGAACTTTGCAGGAGTATATATCAGCGTTATATAGTCAGAGGTTGTTGAGGGCAGAAATTGAATTACCCTTTGAAGTGTCGTAGTAGAAATTTATGTTTGAACTTTCTGCCATTCTGTTGGGTCGTTTCCTTGGCAGTTGCTTGCTCTCTGGCACCACAAAATCTTCTCTGTGTTGTGGTCATTCTCTAAGAAGTTAAAACTTGCATATGAAGGAGACTCGTCCCCCAGGGCAGGCCTCAGATGTTAAGAGGATTTTGCTTTACAGATACTTGAAAAGTAGCAGCATCTTAAAAGACAGGAACATGTCAACTATTACAAGGCAGCAATTCTGCCTTGAGTGTTCAAGGCTCAAGTTGGGTTTCTAGACATGCACTAGTAATGTAGTTTAATGTAAATAAATGTGATAGTAGATTGTTAGATAGTTATTTTTTTCCTCAAACTGATGAATTTATTAGAATCAGTAAATAGGGCTGTATTCTTTTAAAGTAGTCATAACTGGCCCTATTCTCTGTATCAGGTTTTCATGACTCCAGATACACAGTGGAAAGTATATTGTGCAGTGCTTTTTTTATACTGTACACAGCTGAAAAATTTAGAAATTCAGGTGTAATTTAAATGTTCTTCGTTGGCAGTTTCCAACTTGCTCTATTTTTCTTAAATGATTTTGCCTAGAATTTCTGCTACATCAGCCTTCCTTTAGGTATAGACATGCTGCAGAATACTTGTGGTTCTCTAAAGCACCTATACTGTAGTCTATATTCTTGATGCTATAAATGTGCCACTCCTCTATATTATTTGATGGATCAATGTAATAAGCTTTCATTACATCATTGTGATACTAATCTGCTTCAATTGTAGATCTATGTCATGTGATGCTAATAGGACTATTGTATTAAGCTTTATTGTATAGATGAAATGTTTAATAATATTCTTGGTAGCTGCAATACTGCAGCGTTATATAGTTTAGCTGGAAACAGCAAAGTAGCGTAATGAAAATCTCATAAACAATGTGCAGCCTGTGGATGCAGATTTACATTGTGCTGTATATGGGATATCTGTGGTGGACACATGGAGGTTGGCTGGCGGTGCCAGAATGCAATTCCGTCTTTTCCTGGTGCTCGCAGGCCGGGTGGGTACAGAGGGGGTGCGCAGAAGATAAACAGCTTGCTCTTATCGCGCCCAACTCGGAGCCAACTCTAATACCGATGAACTACAGTGATTACAGTTCCACAAAACAGACGATGTTAAACTGCTCTTCTGCGTTTAATTTGTAATTAAATTGACAGTTATAGGAGTCCATTTTCAGACGGTTCATGTGATGTGTTGGCAAGAAAGGATCTTGAAATGTAACGTGTTGTGGGAGGTGGGGGGGAGTCAAGGAATGTTTCGGTGTCACTCATAAACCAGAATTTTATGAGAAACAGATGACTGCTTTGTGTCGCGTGACCAAGAACAATAAAATCACAAGAAACTGAACCGAGTCAGTTACATTAGGAAAAAACAACTTGCAAAACACTTGCAAACAGGCGATTCTCAGAGTGATGATTAGACACAAAAC
Organism: Arapaima gigas; assembly: GCA_900497675.1. Lineage (NCBI taxonomy): Eukaryota > Metazoa > Chordata > Actinopteri > Osteoglossiformes > Osteoglossidae > Arapaima > Arapaima gigas. Next base: position 69,742 of record UFQX01000116.1, read on the forward strand.
ATTGTCTGGCATCAGTGCCAAAAGGTCTTTTTCGGGGTTCTGCCCGGATGAGAATAGCTCAAGTTCCAATGTGTTAATGGCTAATTTAAACACTATGCCAGAGGGTCTGGGTGGTCATGAAACTCACCAGTAATCAAATAAGTACAATGAGGCACGGCAGACATTGCTTCAGACAAAACAATTAGCATAATCGTGAGTCTTTGGACATGCCGAGTCAGATTTATCAACACATTTGTAGCTTTCTCAGCGCATTTCCCAGGATCGCACCCAACTCATTAATGCACTTATCAATGGCCCCCCGAGACCCAGAATGGCAATTGCTTTGTACAATTAAAATGCAAATAAGGTTTTCCTGCTGTCCCACAGATCTTTCCTTCTTCGCCCTGTTGAGAGGTCTCCTGTAAACATAAAACTTGCTCAAGTTTGGTGGGGTCTTCTTGATTTTATTAGAGTCGGGCAGCAAACACAGTAAGACAAATGTATACAGTAAAATACATTTCAGGGTTGCCATGGTTGCATTTTTGTGACGATACCTGGCTTGTGGAGGTAAGCTGATGTTAACCTCAGTGTGGTTGGCTACCCATGAGTCTAAAAGCTCTAATCTCTTGGCACCCAGTCACTGGGCATCTCACACCAAGCAGCTCTGTCTTTTAAGGAGGGATGAGATATTCTTTGTGTGTTTGACATTCACAGCACATGCTGACCACATTCTAAGGAAACCCCATAAGGTGAAGCTTAATCTGCATTCAGATTTCTGGTTCTAGGGAGCTAGTTTTACATGCGGTCCTTTTCACACTGGCAGAGCTGAAACGGAGAGGAGCAGCATGGTTGGAGCCATGGATTCCAAATCAAATTGGGCAGAGACAGCTGGTTGGGAACATCTGTCAAAGTCAGCGTGTGGCGGTGCACCGCCTCACGGATCGACGACAGGACCTCCTTGTAAAGCGGCTCATTGTCGGGGCTCAAGGGGCTTCTCTCCGATGGGTCCTTGGAGAGGTCAAAGAGCAAGGGGGGATCGTGGGCTGTCACATACTCCTTGGTGCAGAAGCAGATGTGCGTATGGGTGCAGGTGGTGGAATTCTCAGGGTAAAAGTTGGGAGTGAAGAAGAACATTTTCCAGATCGAATTGCCTGTAAAATCAATAGGTTAACACGTTTAGAACATCAGCGTGACCGTATTCAGAAGGCTGTCATGCTAGAAATTCTGTACATAGAATGCCAAAGGAAAATTACTCCCGGTAACAAAGGATTTAAATGTAAGCTGCGCTTTGTTGCATAAAGACCGAATAGCGAATGGCAGCAGGAATTAGCTTACTGTTAGCTGGGTGCCACCGCACGGCGTTCAGGTAGGAGTTGCAGTAGTGGAACAAGAACTCGTGCTCTGAACGTTCCACCTGACCCAGCACGAGAGGCATGAGGTCACGTCCATCAATTTCCCTGAAAACAGAAACCCAACACCAAAACACGAAAATGCTCTCGTTCGTGTTTCATTTTCTGGGAAAACAAATTTTTAAAAGTTTGGTGAGGAATTCACTGCCATTCCAGTTAAACTAGTTTAGATAAGTAAAAGATTTGGCGTCAGTGGTCGAAGGCACTCAGTAACCTGTGTCAAGAGAAGGGGAACAAAAAAGCTTATGTTAGCTGGTGGCGAACCCTAAGTTACGCAACAAATGGAACACCGTCTTACAGGGAGACCGTTCCATCTGGCAGCTTTTGGACTTTGAGAACTGCTGACCTGTCTTCAGGAATGGCCGCCCCTACCAGGTTCACCACCGTGGGGAAAATGTCCATGTTGCTCGTGGGCTCATCGATCTGCTTGTTGGCAGGTATCACCCCCGGCCATCGCAGGACTGCGGGAACCCGAATCCCTCCCTCCCAGTTGGTCGACTTTCCCGCTGTGCAGAGACAAGTAAAATGAGGTCACCAGGGGTGAATGCAATCTCACGCCTCCAATTTTGCAATTATGGTAAAATAACAACAGAACCACTTAAAGTGGTGTGTTCCACTCTGTGCAGCTAAATCATTTAACAAAATCTCGTGGCTTTCCCAGTGCCCATACAGCTCCAAGACTCTTATAACTCAGCAATGCATGCTATTTATATTAATTTATTTAATGTAATTTTTACATTGAAGTTAGGTAGGTAGTTGAAGGTGAACGATCTCAACAGCAGGTGACTTTCTGGGACTGGAATCGGCGGTGCTCGAGACCACGTGCTTTAGCATTACGCTGCCTGAAGTTGTACATTAGAATACCTTTGTAGATGCCATTGAAGCCTCCGTGCATCTCCCCTTTGAAGACCACCTCCAGGTGAGGCCCGTTGTCTGATGTCACATACACCAGGGTGTTGTCCCTGAGCTTCAGATGGTCCAGTGTCTCCATTATCTTTCCTTTAGAATTCAACAGCAAGGGACAAAAGTTTCAAATCTAGGCCAAGGCACAAAAATCACTAAACCACCTAAACTGTCAACTCCAGTTTTGTAAATGTTCAGTAAAGAGTGACCTTCCATCATATTGCCATGTAAAATATTGGTTACATTCACGAAAGGTAATGTCTGGCTTGTGCTGCTCAACAGTGCCCGAACCAGCTGTACACCAGGGTAGTGAAAAGTTAAGATTCTGGGGCCCATTAAGCAGTTTGCATGAACCTGATTTTAAGCTTAAGCACAAGTTTCTGTTTCCTGGTGTTAAGAGCAAACTGGGTTTGATCAAATTTTCTGGTGGTGCTGTAAAATAAAGATGAGAAATATGCCTATTGTGCTCATTTTACCTTTTTTTATAACAAGGACAGTTCTTGTCAACACAACCTACACAGATGTATGTCTGTGAAAGTCAACTTTCCTTTAATAGAACATTGACAGTGAAAAAAACGTACAAGTACACATATATCACCTTAGTGGTTAGTGCTCCCACCTTGCATTCAAAAGACCCAGAATCCCCTCCTGCTGTAATATCCTTTATTGTGACATTTATACTAAATTGCTCCACTAAAAATTATTCAGTTATATAAATTCATAAATCATTGTACTTTGGAGAGAAGTGTCAGTGACATAAGTAAATGCTGTTGGGTGCCAGGCTTTCTTTCAGAAATTAATCTGTTTTTAAAGAACCCAATATTTTAGCACTAGTCTCTTGCAGTTCTTTTCAAATAGTTTCTTTTAGATCGTAAATACAAACCACGATATGACCAATCTGGTCACACTTAAGTTACTGCTGCTCTTTCAATTTCTAGGTTTGCTTTTGCATGATAACGGTACAAAACTAGTGTCGCATCATTAAAAGTGTTTAGGAAAATACATCAGTCGCACAAACCTACACTCCAGTCCACCTCCTCCACCGCATCTCCATAGAGACCATGTTTACTCCTCCCCTTGAACCGAGGTGACACAAACAGGGCGCTGTGCACCTGAATGAAGGAGAAGAAGAGCAGGAAGGGCTGCCTGGAGTTCCTGAGAAGTCAAACACAAATCATTCAGGTGGAACTGGTGAGCAAGTGTCAAAAATACTGAACACAGCTGCTGCCGTTTTAATTTTTTTTGCCTTTTTCCATTAGCCAAACGTCTAAGTCGTCTATGGGATTTAAAAAAATTGCAGTAAGCAGAGTGCATACAGATAAGATCATGTAGGAAAATGCAAACAAATAAAATTACCCAATAGTTTAGAACTTAGAACTTAGTTTAGATGCACGTTATAAATGAAAATGCTTCTGACTAATGAGGAACACATCCCTTACATTTCTAGAAACTCGACCGCTTCCTGGGTCATCTTCTGAGTGAGGTTCTCCGAAACGTAAGGCTGCTCAACCACCTCACGGTTCCTTATGAGGAGGCAGTTGAAGTGAGGGAAGGTGAGTAAAAACAGACCAGCGAAAGCCACAAGCAAGGCTGCGAGGAACGCAGCGGCGAGGATGACCTTCCGCAACACAACGATCACACCGAGGACATGCAGGATGGCCACCGTGGCCACCCCGACCATCAGGCTTCTACTGGGTATGTGAATGAAGATGTTGATGAAAATGGTGCCGTGACCCGGCTTGCAGTCAGGGAGGTGGGTGAGGGGGATGCCGTAGAAGTGGTCAAAGCCGTGGTTGTGCGGGTGGTGACACAGGTCATCGCTGCGTTCACAGTTTAAACCCAGGTGCCACTTGCCTGTGGATTTAGATGGAACAGCCAAACGTGGGGCTTAGCACTAAACTCCCACAGCATGATTATGTGGTACAGAGAAGCCCAAAGAAAGCAATGATGAAACCCTGTAAAATGCATATTTTCATTAGAACGTAACTAATGCTCATTCGGAACACATTACTCATTTGGACGCCTAATAACTAACAATTCTGTATCTAAGAGAGGTTTCTGTGACACTGATTTTTATTAAAATCCTTCTGACACTTGCAAAAAAACTTTTGCATTTCCCTGCTAGGTTCCATCCGTGGCCTCCTATTGTTGAATAGGCATCAGTGTGTATGTAAGTACCCCCATGTTCACATGGGTTTCTCTTCACAGTCCAAAGATGTGTTTCAGTGGTGTGACTCTAAATTTCCCCTTTGTGTGTATGTTTGAGTGAGGGAGTGTGTTACACTGTGCTGACCTGTAAAAGGTGGTAGGAGGTCCAATCCAAGGTATCTGGCATTTTCACTGACCTTGTATAACCTTGTCAGCACTTAACACTACTTAACCCTTGTATGTCACATTGGAGAAACGCATAAATATAAACTTGTAATTCCTGCTATACCAGCAAGCATTGTGACATTTAGGCAACACTTGTGTGCACATCACACAGACGGAATATAAACAGCATGAATGATGTAGTAAATGCCCAAACTGGGATTCTCTGAGGAGATCAGTACCTATGAGTGCGGTTGAGTAGCCTTGCTGCTTGGCAAGTTTCGCGAAGGTAAGCTCCTTGGTAGGGAGACCCCCAGACGAACCTGCGATGATGAAGACACCCGGTCTGGCATGGCCTGTCATACCTACAGCAAAAAGGAATCTTAGTACATATAAGGCGCCCAGGTGGTACAGTGATTAGAGCTGTCGCCTTTGGACTTGAAGAATTAAGATCTGAATCCATCCTCCTGCTGTTGTACCCTTGCCCAAGGTACTTAATCTGAACTGCTTCGGTAAAAACTACCCACTTGTATAAATGTAAATCACTGCAGGCACCTTAGCGCAGTAAGTCACTGTGGAGAAGGGTCGCATAAATGCAGAAATGTCTCACAAATAATGCGTAATAATGATTATAATGATACACGTACGACGTGCGTGAAGTAAATGTTTTAGCGGCACTAAGAGCGTCAAAGGAAACTTGCGGTGACGGCAAAGTGTAGCCTTGACTGAGGCGCTTTCGGGGCTGCAGGGACAAAAGAAAATGCCTTTGATAGTCTGTGCAAGTTCCAAGGGTTTGTTGCAATGAAACAGCACAAATGGCCACAACTGGTTGTTTTGTTGTATTTAGTGATAAGAAAACACGTTTTTAATTGAGCGAGTCGACAGATTTGTTTGCAGCTCCTTCGGAATAAGAGAAAGCACCATGGTGGAATCGAGGCCACGCTTAAAGTACTTCTTTTTTGTCTGGCCTCGGGTCTCCCAGTAAGTCGGCCACGCTGTCCCCATCCATGTCTTACCTGATCTGACAGGGTATCGACCGGTGAGGAAGGCCGCTCTGCTGGGTGTGCACAGGGGTGCAGCCCCAATGTGCTGGGTGAGCTTCACCCCCTCTTTGGCCAGTTGGTCGATATTCGACGTCCTGCACAAAGTCACAGACAGAGAGCTCCGCTGCTATGCTGCAATTCTCTTGGTGTTTGCAAGTACAGTGCATGAAACTTGTTCCTCACCCGGTTTTAGCATGAAGAAATAGCTGAAAACTAACCTCAGAGTGGTGTTCCCGTAGCATCCCAAATCTCCGATCCCTAGGTCGTCTACCACGATCAGAACAAAGTTTGGTGGTTTCCCCTCTTGAGCTGCACACCAAGTCATTATGACCAAATGACTAATGCATAAAATGCAGGAATATTTCATTGTTCTGTCGAATGGCAAGGAAGCAAAGAGAATAATGGTTTAAAAGTGCAAAATGTACTCGTTTGTTATTAACCATTCTTTAACTAGTACCTTCAAGTCAGCAGTATTAGACAAGCAGCTCTGCAATGATTTACACATTTATACAGCAGCATAATACTTACAAGAACAATTCGAAGCACGTTAATCATGGGTACAGCAATGCAAACATATGGGGCTCAAACTAATAACTTACAGGTTGTTGTACCAACTTGGTCTATGCCTGGGATACAAAGGAATCAAGACAGCTTTCTGCAAACCTTATACTACCTGTTGACGCATGGGAAGTGAAGTCAGGTCCCGCCAGTCTGCTGGCTGCCGAGAAATTAATACTCACACAACTACACACACACTATACACACACAGACCAGACGAAACGTGGCCTTACCGCTGTGCTCCAGTGTGGTAACAGCAGACAAACATGAGGCTGTGTTGTGCAATAGCAGGAAGTGAGCCTGGCAGCCGTCACGTGGCCCAGGGTGTCGTCACCCCCGGGGGCACCGTGAGGTCCAAAGAAGACGTTGTTTCATGGACCGAGCATTGAACCAAAGGTCTTTCACAGCACTAACTTGAACTTAAGTCAATGGCCTCACTTTAATTAACTCCGGATGCACAGCAAAGGCTTTAGAGAAACAAGCCAAACTGGATACCTTATTAAAACTATTAAACCAAAAAAAAAAAACTCCTGTCTAATAGCTTGAGCCACTTAAATTCCTATAAGTTTGAAGCCTTAAACTCTGCAATTCCCACAAAGCTCTGGTTTTTATTTAGGTATTCCTTAAAGGTAACTCTTTATAAGAATATCAGGAGTTGCTCAGTCACATAGTTAATTAAAGCCATTTGTCACAGTACAGGGTGTAAAATAAACACTTTTTTGCCGGCACATTATACAGTTTGGGGTCTGAAAGCAGAGCTCTGTTGAGAGTTGAGGTTTGTAACTGTATGATGCTGAAGTATCCTGATTTTGTTTGTGGTGTCACACCGATCAGTCAGAAACTGACGTGTGACAAACACCCCGCTAGAAAGGGGATTATATACAACAAATAAAGATCACAATTTTTCATATACAGGTCTGAAAAATGTCATACATATTCCACGACTCTGCTTTCAGATGTTTCCTACACAGCAAGACTTCTCTGGAAGAGCACCATATGGCCTACAACTTGAGGGGTCACCATTGTCCCATCCCACCACCGCCTAATCTTCACGTGGGTGAGCTATTGTCCCATATTTAATATATAAAGTCAGTGTAATATTGTGGACAGAGATTCCTTGACAGATGTCACGTTTGCCTGGGTGATGTTATCAGTGTGATAGGATTAGGGGGACTTTTCACATCGATCTGTCAGTTGCCTCTAAACAAAAGCCAATAGACTCTGGGCGATTCTTTTTAAGTTAATGGGCTCAGAGGTTTACCTTAATAGACCAGTTTTCTCCCTTTTCTGTTGTCGGTGTTGGGTTGTATACTTTTTCTATGAGTAAATGTCTCTCCAACACAGTGCAGTGTTACATTGTTTTCATAAACTATCTATGTCTATAATCTTTTCCCATTCTGGGTATAGTCTGCTGGCCAGGGACTCCAGGGTGGACTCTGCACCACCTCGATGTTGACCCTGCAGATAGCTTATGAATTTGTGCAATGTTCAGTTAGCAGATACTATTATAACTGTTGCTATTATTACTATTAGTAGTAGTAGTAGTATAGAAAATTAATCAGTAAATATTCTAAAAATAAATAAATCAAACACTGAAAAATATATATTTTTTTAAAAGTAAAATAACAGGACGGGGTGCATAAAAAGTAAATGCAATTATAATAGTAAAACAATTTAAATGCTAATTAAAAGTAGACCGAAAAGCACAATTAAAAAGATAGGTGTTCCCCAAAACTGGGTGTCCCCCCAAACAAACATACGATTCACAGTAGTCGGCGGGATTAATCGGATAGTTAGTGAAGTTTTGGCACTTTTAGACTCTGCAGACCTTTCGTTCCAGGTCCAGCTCCTTAAAAATTCCAGCCTCCTTTCTGTCCTGGATGTCGCTGTGTTTTCCAGCATACATTCCTGTGCATTTATTTAAAGACAGCACTGACAGCCTCATCCACAACATACTTATTACGCTCCTTTCTTGCATTTTCAGCATAAATATGCAACACACCCATATATTACATACCAGCATTTTAGCAGTATGAACCCAACAGGTGCAGCGAAATATGTAAATAAGATGGGGCCAAGCTGAAGCAAGGAGCACAGAAATGGGTAATATTGAGTTCATTTCTCGCACCCTCCATTGATCGGGTGGCCTAATGAAGTGCAGATTAGAATTCTGATGTCCCCTCGCACTTGACAAGAGAGTCACGCTCCCCTGTGGGACACAATAGGCGCAGCATGGCTGCCAGCAAAGCAGCGGTCTACGGGTGCGGCTAAGCGTTCCGGAACGTTCTGCTTCATTCCAGTTTGCGAATGGCTTTAACAAATGGCGAACTGGTTATTCCCATCAGAACAACCTTTCACATATACTACTAAATGACTGACTAGACGACGTCTCATCCAGGTAACAAGATGAGAATCTGCATAATATTTAACCCACTTAGATCCTCGCATCTCCATAACTCCTGCAAGGGCTTCTTCTGGAACTGTTTAATCTAAATGCGAGGTTTTAGCAGCATTTTTTTTTTCATGTGTGTTTTTGTGAGAGCAGAATTGTCAGCAGAGTCTCTTCTGCTCTTCTGGACACATTAGCGACTGGCGTGAATATACAGCGCCATCTGCTGGACAAAAGTGTACAGCGCCTTAGGCCTCGTTCCCAAACTGGGCGCACGAGACACCAGGACAGTCTGACTGTGGGCTCAGTGGGTTATTAATATTTCTGTCATTTTTATGGCCACACATGAGTCAGGGGCTTCATTCAATCGTTCATCCATTCATCAGTTCATGTATTTGTTCGATCATTCATTTGTTCATCATAATATTTGCTATTATCTAAAGTTACTTCCGTCCCAAACTGTTTGCTCTCATTCACCTGGATGCAGGTACCACTTCCTGCTGTTCAGCCAGTCACACGTATTCCACTCACAGCACCTGGTTCCTGTTACCTTCTTACCCTCTTCAGGGCTATGGAGGCAGCAACGATGCACTTCTTACAGGTTTCACTCACCATGTTTATTCTTTTTACTACGAACACACAACGACCAGGTAAAATTGGTTGTGTGCTACTTGCCACGTGATGTTTGACTTATCTATTGTTAAGACTTCCACAAGATTCTAGATTAAGGTTTCTGTTCTAATATGTAAAAGCAAAATGGCCAGAAGGTTTTCTTTTACACATTGCTGTAAATTTACCTTAATATTTAATATTTCTTGAAAATAGTCTCTCACTTAAAAATGCAAGAGCAGTTTCCGCTTCAAGATTCTCATGCATCTCATTACAAGCGGCACATCTGCCATTCGTGGGCCAGACGCACTGCAGCGTCTCCCCGGCAGCCAGTGTGAACACTGCACATTTGTACAGCTGATGTCAACAGCAGCTCCTGGTTTATATTCTAAATTCTGTACGACAAAGGCGTATCCTTACAAACGTGAATATCGTCCACGAAAGCGTGACGGAAGGGCACCGCTGTGGGTGTGGGTTTCCAGTTCAGGTGTTCCAGAGTTTGCCGGTTTTCCCCGTGTCCGTGTGGGTTTCCTCCCACGGATTAAAGATGCCACTCTAAATTGCCCATGGCGTGTGTGCGTGGAGGGGCATATGACAGACTGGTGTCCCATCCAGGGTGTAGTTTCATAACTTGGCAATTAAAAATTCTGGGATTGTCTCTGACCCCCCACAACCCTGACCAGGACAAAGCCTTTAAGGGTAATAGGTGGAAGGATAAAGTTGGATGAAGGGCTTTGAAAATACTGGTCTGCCTCCTGTTTGCTTCAGCCTCAGATCTTCTGTGTATTAGCAGTGCTCAGCAAATTGTCCTATTTTTACACTGGTATAAGTGAAATGTCAGAGGCCTTTATGAGAATGACCCCAGGGGTCCAGTGGTGACGACACTCCCGGGCTGCCGTGTTTGTATCTCCGAGAGCTAAAAATAACGTGTCCCCCAATGAAAGAGTAGAGTTAAATACATCATTATTGCTGCGCTTCTCAGGAAGCCGACCGAGGCAAACGGGGTAGCCGGGGTTTGGGGGCATCAAAATGAGGAAAAACTGCATGGATTTGCGGTTAAAACTGCACACGGGCGACGCCGCTGTCCGGCAACGGCTAAAACACGGACAACACACACCAGGACTGTGGCACACAATCAAAACTGCGCTGCAGAGAGCAAAAACACCCAGAGCATTTTCACACCACAACAGAGAGAACGGCTCTTGTCTTTTTCCGGCATGTGTGTCCAGTCCGCCGCTGCGTGTCGTTTTTGACTTTCGTCCGTCTACAACAAAGGGCATTTTTCCGATTTCAGGCTGTCCACACAAAATACCGAGAGACGTGGCGGCGAGACGCAGTTTGAATGGCATCCAGCGGCATTAACAGAATGGCCTCCAGTGGCAGCATCACAGAAGCGGGGGGAAACAAGCATGTCTGCCTGGGGCGGGCGGAGCAGGTAGCCAAGCTCCCATAATTCCCCCGGACCCCAGAATGAGCTCAGTGCCCAGCGCCACTCTTTAAGCTCCCCCCGATGGATGGGGATTTGCTCGACTCGCACCGTGCGCCAGGGCACACTACTCGGGCTAATCTGCGAACACGGTAAAACCCTTGGTCTCTCTGGCAGGGAGGAGAGACCTCTTGCTGTCTATGATTTACACAGGCAGCAGGTGGCAGTGCGGTTAAGACAGTCAATAATGCAGTAATGCACCCTGCAGGCCAGCGGAGCACAGTGGACGGCGCCCCCTTCAGCATATGCGCGGTACAACCCGATAAACTTGAAACACCGAAAAACAGCATGTGCCAGTCGCGGGGTGGCAGGTGGAACAGTTGCTTTGCAATTAATATAAATAGGATTTAATTCCTGGTTCCACTTTTGCACCCTTGTTAAAGGCACTTAACCTCAAAGTCATACAGAAAAATTACTTTTCTGTACGAATGGGAAATAACTGCAAGGAGCTTAATGTGCAAACCTCACACTGTAGACCCTTTGTATGGAGGACAAGTAGTGCCAGGTCAAAACACAAACTAGTAATCCATTAATTGTTGAAATAAATTGCAAAGAGGAACAAAACTGTGATGGACTGGCGTCGCATCCAGGGCGAATGTCGCAGCGTAGCACCCTCTGCTTCCAGGACAGGCTCCAGACCACCTCAGCCCTCCTCTGGGTTTACGGCTGGATTGGAGCCTAAATTAGAAAGCAATATATCAAATAATAAACAGAAACACAAATCTATGTAAATAATTTTTTTTCTATTTTGTTTTTCTCTTGCTAAGACACTGTTTTTCCGATTCCTTCTTTATTTTACCAGTCAGGCTTTATCCTTGCTTCTTGCTTTACCGTGAGCTTGTCAGCGTAAGTGACACTTTCACTGCTCATTAAGTGGACATCTTCTGAATGTCGTTGGCCACTAACCAGCATTTGGACCCAGCTCTGTGAGATGCTCATTGGTCATTAGCCGGGCATCTCAACCCACCTTGTCGAACTCCGTCTGAACTACCGCTTGTTAGCAGTAATGACCCGACTTCTGGGTGACAACGAAGATGCTTTCACAGCACAAGCTGACCACCTCCGCTGCTGAGATATCCGCCCACCAGAATAAACAAATTTTTACCTACCTTTCCCTTGGTCCTCATCCTGGTCTGTTCTATAAATGCTGTGCTGGGTTGTGTGAAACGCAGTTTTCTCATGAAATTTGCACGAGTCTTTATGATTTTCTTGTTTACGGAGAATTTATTTGGGTATTTTTTAAATATTCTCCTCGAGCAATAAAAGGTGCACGTGGCCCCACTGAGGGCAATTCCACGGCCAAGCTGTAACTTTGCTTCCCTTCCCTTCTCAGGAAGAGCTAGTATCTATATATACATTTATATATAGTAATTTCACTATATATTAACATCTGAGTATTTTATTAATACCATAATATATTAATACAGTCATTACTGAATCCTAAATATTTACCGAATGATGCTCTTCTCAAACATCATCACTCATAACAGTTCTGCAATTTAATAAACTTACAAATATGTGTTATATTTGGCTCTCAGTCTTCTTCTTGCCTTTTTCTTTTTTTTTTCTTTTTTCTAACCTGAAAAGCCACCTTGAGGATCAAGCACTACAGAGAAATAAACAACATTGTGTGTTTTACTGTGCTTTTGGTAGGATGCCCAGAACATTTAATACACACACCGGGCTCTAAACAATGTAAATGCCAAAACACAGTTATATCTGGAAAGGTGAATGTTTGGAACTGCAGGGCATTAATTCATTTGTTTTATTGTTTGCCTCACGTTTCCTTACCTCAAAAACATTTGCATTTATTCGTTCAGCGGACGCTTCTCCTCAAAGCGAAATACAACTTTGGAGGAAACAACAATATATTTGACAGCAGGTGAAGAGCTCTACACCCTGCGGTGGATTAGGGTCCCATTCAGAGGTGGTTTCATAGCACCGTCTCACCAGGGTTACGTGGATGGATGAATAGATGGATGAAAAGCTGTAGATGCAGAGATGCTATTGGCAAAGCACAGTCACTCTCCCCATCGCCAGTTTTTTAGCTGACTCACTTTATACCACTAGTATGGAATATATCACATCACAGAGAGTTTCATTATTACCCCCCCACGGCAAAGCAAGAAGCAAAGAAAAAGCCGAACCAGTAAAGTAAAGCAGGAATCAGAAAAACAATGTCCTTAAGAGCAAATAATGCACATAGGAAAGTGCTGATTTCAAAAGAAAGTTGGTCATCCTAAATGCATATGTAACACACAAAGTGTGTAAGTGAAAAACAAAACAGTAAAAGGAAAACCCGAGTTTTAACTGTAATATTCATTTATCTATTAGTTTTATTGTTTTTCCATTTACTTTTTTTGGTATATTGTTTTCAAATTTAGTTTTGCTTTTTCTATTTGTTTTAATAATTAATGGACTTCGCGTTTGTTTTTTACACGGCGCTCCTCACCGTCCATAACTTTGGACAAAGGTGTCAGCTAAATGAATAAAATATGAAAAAAATAATACCGGCTCTGAACCACCCTGGCTGTGTGGGACCAGTGGCTGATGGAAAAGGGGCAGGAAAAAATTGGAGAGAAAATAATTTTTTATTATTCCCAAGAGTTTGAACTGGATTTTAAACAAAGAAATAAATCAAACAGCTGCTTGACTGACAGCCAGGAGGCTGGGTGACTGGCAGCAACTCGCCAGATCCCTCCCTGCACCTGAAGACAGATGCCTTGGAGTCGGGCCAGATCAGGAACAAAGTAACCGTCACGGGGAGCATCCTGTTCACTGTATCCCCTTCCGCCTGTCACCATGTGGGCCTTATGCATATTCAGACTGGCAGTGAAGACTCCCTCGGCTCTCCGTACGCCTCTCTATCCATCTCTTCATCTATCTACCTTTGTTTATCTATGTGTCTTTTTATGTGGAGAAAAAAAACAGAAATCCCCCCCCCGCCCCTTTCTTTTTTTTCCCTGTAGGTGCTAACTTTCCTCAGGCTCAGCCCTCGGACCAGAGCCCTGAAAGTTTGAGGGTGCAGTGCAGTACTTTTGCTGTTCCTAGGACTGTGCTCTGCTGGAGTTACACTAACATTGTCATACCTGGGATCTGGTGGAGCCACCCTTCCAGCTCAGGGGTAACGGTCCCAAGTGCTCCTATCACCAGTGGGGCTACCTTGGTTTTCACCTTCCACATTCTCTCCGGTTTGTCTTTCAAGCCCTGGTGTTTCTTCAGCTTCCTTCATTCCTTCTTCCTGATGTTTCTGTCACTCAGAATCACCCCATCTGTTCTGTCCTCCTTACCTATTACCTTAATCTATTACTATCTACTTGGATATATCATATATAATAATGAATATACCAGGTATGTTCACCATAAACAGTACAGCATATATAGCTTTAGTGTATGTGACTCTGCAGTAGACTCTGGATCACTGCAACCCTGACCAGGAAAAAATGGTTAAGTATAATGGATGGATGGGTGTGTGTGTGTGTGTACTGTACTCAGCAGAGTCCTTCAGTGTGAAATACTGTACTGTACTCACTTTCAGCATTAAATGTACCCACTTTTGATATCGAACGTGCCAAGCAATCCAGCAGCTGTTTCCTTGCCTCGTCTGGCTCAGGGAGAAAGGTGGGGGCCGTGAAAAGCTGCCACCGTCAAATCTTGATGAAAGTGTGGAGCCATATTAGAGAGCGGCATGAAAAATTCATGCAGGACCAAGGCTGCTGTCTGAGGCGATTAGATTTCTATGTAAATCATTACCGCCCGGCGGGAAAAATCACACCACTGTTGTTTTTAAAGCAGCGACGTGACCTGCTCCTGGCAGAGACTCACTGGGGACAATAGCAAGGAGTCATAGTGATGGTGACAACACTGCGATTAGTTAAAATAGCCACTCCAGTCCTTCTTCACAATCGACGCGTTCCTCCGAGTCCCATCGTGCCACTGTCATGCAATGGGTCATTTGAATAACGGATTTCGCATGATATTTGAGGTCATTGTTGTTTAACTATTTGCATTTAACTTTCATCAGGGACAACAGTCAGTGTCTCACAGCATCTCATCGTGAAAACAGCCATCGACAGTGGCAAATCGCAAATGTCACGTTGCCTCTGGCTTCTGAATAGCAATACAGCTGCAAAAAAAGGCACTATTGCGGCCAGTTGTTTTTTTCATACTCCACGTGATGAGAAAATGTATCGTTCATCAATGATACATCACCGCTTGTCCTACGGTTCCATTCAGCAGGGGCTTAAAAACGTTCCACGCAGGGTGTGTGTGATGGGCACCCTGTAAAGGTGCAGTAATGAGCATGTTTGTCCTTGCTGGGGGTCTGAGGTCACGTTCACAGCGACCGCCTTCCATTAATCATCCCCCTGCCTTTAAAATAACCTGTGCTCTTGTGGCGTGATTCTCATTTGTCTCGGTCAATTGCTTTTTGCCTGAGAGGAATTGGTCCCAGGTTTATTGGAGAAATCGTCGGCTTTCCCCGAGTTTTAGCTCATGGAGACCCTCACTTCTTCTTGGCAACTTTTCTTTGCTGCGTGGCCCTATTATTATTATTGATATTCATTATTTAGCTCACACCTTGACCAAGGAGACTTCCAGTATTGGGCTTCTGTTCCACACTCTTTGCAATTATTTACCTGTTTATCCATCTAGGCAATTTTTTACTGTATTAATTCAGGGTGAAACCCTTCATGAAGGTTATTACAGCAGGAGGTGTGGTTCAAACCCAGGTCCTTCAGATTGTAAACTGATGGCCATAGACAATAACAAGACATATGTGTGACCCGCATGCTGCGCATCACCTTCCCAAAGATGTCCACCTTCCATACCGTTTCCGTGAGAACAACACATTTGGCAGCCCTCTCACTCACCGGAAGACATTGTCAAAAGGATGCAAACCACACGCAAACAGTCTTGCTGGGACGTAATTTAAAAAGCCGACACATGGCAACACTGAACTGTGAAAATAAATTGGCATATATTTTTGCGGAGGGAAAATCGATGTATTTCCACCTCCGAGAAATCAAACTTTTTTATATGGTTTTGTTAAGCCTTTATTTCATTAAATTTTTTTATATTCCCTATGTAAAGCTCATTGAAACTCACAGCGCCCTGAGAGACTGAAATTCCCCGGCCGCCTGCTTGAGCAGAAGGGGTTTTAATGCGCAGTTCTGCCAATAGAGGGCAGTCTTCCACTGCAGTCCTACCTGTGTTACATCTACTGAGTATCCCACTCTTATATAGTTTGTTGTTTTTCAGCGTGGGGGGGTCATCTTTTTTCAAAATAGCACTGTTATTAATACAGCCTGAGTATGGAAACAATTACCTGTGTCCAGTGATGTGACTCACTGTTTACTGTGCTGTGCCACACATGTAGCAACTCATACCAGATTGAATCTGTGTAATTTTGTCCTTTTGTAGACACTGTCAAACAACTGATCACGTTCAGATTTGAAGCCACAAGCTCTCGGGGGATTTTTTTTTAAGGGCACGATGAGCATCGCATGTGCGGTACACGAACTGCACTCACGGACGTCCACCGATGACTCGGAGGGCTTATCGCATCCCGCGAAGACTGCCAACGGGGTCCCACGGGGGAAAGCCATAAAGAACCAAACCTCAGAGAGCAGCTGTTTCTCCTGATACATGGAGGCTGATGATGTTCCCTACATCAGAGATATGAAGATGAAGTCCCTCGTCTCTCCTCCCCACAGTCCCATATGGAAATTAGCGCTGGTGGAAACAAATACGATGGAGACACGTGTCAGCTACTAAACTCAATTTTCACAAGCTGCACCACTGAGAAAATGAAACGGAGTAAGCAGAAGCCACCCTGCTCCCTATAGTAAGGCTTCAATTCTAGTTTACATGAAATGTTCGGTACAGCTGTCAGATGGCCACATAAATCCATCAGTGTTATTTTACGAAGTGTGTGACAGCATGACTTCCAAATGTGTTGAGTCTAGCGGCCGGCGTTTCGTGTTCTTCTTCAGGCGGTGCCAACAGAAGTAGGCCTTAGATCCACAACTTTCCTCATTTCTGCTTCAAATAAAGTTTCTGCTGTTATTGTTCATCTGCCCACCAACCCAGGCAACTAATAATCATATATGCTGTTCCACCCCTTCTTCTACCCCACCCTGTACTGCCTGAGCCTCTGAAGACCACCTGCTGACCAAACACTTGGGTTTACATGACCATATCATTACTATTATTAGTGCTACTACAATATCCTATGTTAAGTGGAGTGTGGTAACATGTTGTGAAGGATGAAGTATAAAAATAAATGAAACTGAACCCAGTGTCGGTGTAGGTGGTTGAATCCCATTGCTATGGGGGCTATAAGCCCGGGGCTCAGAAGTTCAAAGCTGGGCGAGACTGAGGTGTCAAATTCTTTCTCGTGTTCAATGGATCTCACATTCTTTGTTCATGATCAATAATTTTATTTCACAGCCTAAACGGAACTAAGAGCAAAACCAGATTTAAAAAGCCCGGATTAGATATTAGTGCTACATGATCACACCCCTGAAATACTCAAACCTGTTGATCTTTTGTCCTCATTTTAGGTATTTGGATGTGTTTTACAGCTTCTCTGTGCGCTGTTCCTGTCTGTGTTACTGCGGCCCAGTACTCTTCTTAAACTAATAAAATAGAAATAGGAATGGGATGCCCACGAGGACAACGTGAAAGACTCGGGCGAAATCGAAACGTCATACATGTAGATTAATGTACCAGTGTCTCCTCCGTGCTCCTGGGGCTCAAGCGAAAATGTAGGAGCTGCCCGTTACAATTTATGGTTCAATAAAGTAAAAGTAAATAGAGCTTAGTCAACAAAAAAGGGTCCAGGGTATTTCTGTGGGAGGAAAGAAGATCCACACTAAATGACATAGTAACTATCGACCAGAGAGTCATTATTGACATGTAATATTAATGGCTGTAAACAGCAAGAGCAATAACTTTCTCATAGGACTTATAATGTGTTTAGGTGGGTTTGGATTTAAGGAAATGTACAGAATTGCATGTTTGTCTTACAAGGTTGGTTGCCTCTTGTTGTTGGGAGCGGTTTGGTCACGTATCTTAACTACAAACAAGATTCCCTTCAGTCTAACTGGTGTGCTGCTGCTAAAAGCACTGTGGCGTTTTATTAAGACAGCCTACAATTGGAGATATGTCACGTAGGCCAAAAAAGCTAACAATTTAAGTTCTGAGAAAAGCTACATCGTAAACATCCATCTTTTATCATTAACAGTTTTATCCCGGTCAGGGTCACGGCAATCCGGAGTCTATCCTGAAATCATCAGGGGCTAGACTATGAAAATACACCCTGAATAGGATAGCAGTCCATCTCTGTAAACTGTACACATAAAAATTACATTTTTCCCTACATTAGTGCCACAGGGAAAAAAAAGAAATTAAAAAAGTACAGAATTGTAAGGAGTGACAAGGTTGCACAGTAGGTAGCACTAGTCCCTGTGAGTTCAGACGTAAGTTTGAATTTGGCTCAGACTGTGTGTAGTTGGCATGTTGCCCTGTTGGGTTTCCTCCCACAGTCCAACGACTATTGTTTGAAGCAGATAGGTGACTCAAAACTACCCTGAATGAGTGTGTATGAGTGTGTGTGATTGTCTGAATGGACCGGCGCCCCGACCAGAGCGTAGCCTGGGGCACTATTTGCTTTCAATACTGACTTTTAATTTTTCTTTATTTTTCTCCCTTTTTCTGTACATCGTGGATAGTCTCCGGATCACCACCACCCTGCATCGAACAAGCGCTTATTTGTGGATGGATAAAGAAACCTACATTCCACTTTTTCACATTTTTAGGTTTCTTGAATCGTGGGAGTAAACGGGTAATATACGGGGAAAAAAAAAATAACTTCACGGCAATAATCCCCCTGAAATAATCCCATTTCAAAACGGTGGAGTTGAACAGTATGTTTAAGAATTCATATATCCGCAAACTTTCTTTTGTTAACGTGAGCTGATCCTAGTCACGTGCACCGTTTCAGCTACCTGCTTATTCCTTGCAGTCTTCCACGCTCTGTAAACATTAGCACATCTTTTCTAATCCTCACCTTTCTCAGTGCTTCACTGGCTAGTCGCTTGCAGCCGACTGCAGGACGACGTGAAATTCTCAGAATCGGTCATATTTCCCATTGATTCCCTGACTCATCTGTGCTCAGAAGCACCTAGGTACAGCCAGAACTGTGGTCCGGTCAGGTTTTCTGTTTGTTTTGGTGGCTTAATGGAATTATTTATAGAAGAACCGGAGGGATGAAGAGTAGAAAGATTTTGTTTTTCCAAGCGATTTCTAAATGGACAGATTTCATTCTGGCCATCACTACTGTCAAAGAGCACTCGCTGTGCTGAAAGAGTTCACCTCAACTTTTTTATGGTTTTTTTGATAGAAGCCCAAGATTTTGCAGATTCACTGGTGTTGTTTTTCGCTCTGCGCCATTGGAGACGGCAGCAGGGTGTTTGTGTGCCTGGTGCCAATAATCTCCCATAAAACATTCCTGTTATCCCCGCAGTTTTATTGTATCCATGCTTACTTGCAGTAATTAACTTCGATTTATGACTTTCTGAGAGTTTGAATTAATTTTTCATATTCATATGAGCCCACTCAACAGTTTCTGACTGAACTGATTTTTCTATTATACTTTCTTATCAATACTTTTCTGGTGTAAGTGTGCAACAATACAAGAGAAGCTGTGGGTTATTTTTCCTTTCTGTTAACACCCTTTATAAAAACATGCTTCATATGGTATTATAGAAAGTATTGTGTTTAAAAAAAAATCTCAGAACAGAACTGGGTTGCTGTAGCACTAGATGGAGCCTGGAAACACCCCGTGAAAAATCTGACATTGAGTTCAATTTCTTTTGGCCTGCTTAATTTTTTTTATGCTTTACAATATAATACAAAAAAAAAAAAACAGGAATAAAGAATGCTACACATTTAAAAACTGTTTTATTGATGCAGTGTTTAAAAACGGTTTTTAAAACCCCTGTGCTTTTATTATTTTTATCACCTGGTTTGTCCAAACACCATTTGCATCTAACCTTCCACATTCATTTAAGAATCCATTGACACTTGAATGTGCTGTTATTACTAATTCATGTGAAAAGATTCAGCTGCCAAAATAGACTATTATTCAGAAGGCACGATCCTAAACATTCAACCAGAAGATCTATTAGAGACCCACAGTCCTATTTCAGTTATTAACTATTAACTGACCAGCCTCTGTTAACAGGTTATTAACAGGTTATGTAAATTGTTCAGCAAATAAAGCCAGACTAGTGTCTGTTCAGACTGATTTTTATGTTGTACTTGCATCAGTTTTTCTTATTTATTTTGTTCAAATTTCCTTCATGTTCCCAGCGGTCTGTCAGCAATTGCAGTGTTTTCCTAAGGACACAGGATTTTCTGGAATATTTTTCTTTCTTTGGACATGTTAATATGTGCTTTTCTTCCACACATCCTGCGATCGGCAGCCGTTGCAGGACGTCTTCGCTCAAACGTGCGCTCGGTGGGAGTTTCGCACACACGTGTGCCGGGCTCTCTGGCTCCAGCCATGGAAGCAATGGGCCCAAATCCAGGCCCCCGCCATTCAGATCCACTTTATTAGCATATTGTTTGAATGGCCTCCTGGTAGGCAGATTTCAACTGAGCGATGTGATTTTTTGACTTTGGCTCCATAACTTCTCATTTACTTTTACGCCAGGTTATGCTCATGCCTTGGAAGCGGTCCACACTCCTTCTGTACCACGGAGAGTGGGTGGACCCTGGACCAGCGTTGTCCTTGACGACCATCATAAATAACTTTAACTCAGTCAAACAGCGAAACACACACTCCCTCCCTCTAATACACTCTGGCACAGAATCCTGATATGGTTGATAAACTCATTTCTTATATTTTTTGTCATCCAGCCTCATAATTTTAGGGGCAGCAGGTAGCTGGTACTTACCCTGACTCGGTACAGTGAATATTGGCCACCTATATAAATTTTTAAATTAGCGTAAGGTAGCGTTGTACGCAAACCTAATAATGTAAATTACTTTGGAGGAAAGTATCAGCTAAATGAAATTTGATCACATTCGACCACAGGTAGTACATATTTGACCCCAGTGAAATTTTTTTGCGCTTCCTTTTGAGTCAAACTATCGCATGTGTACAAACACGTAAATCTTATGTGATCCGACCGCACACTGCGAGGTTTTGGTGATTCAGAGAAGATTCTTTATTTTTTCCCACCGTGGAAAAGACAGATGTGAGCTGGAACCCCCGACATCCCAGAACATAATCTGGGTCTCCTTCATGGTTGTAGATCTTAAAGGTTCAGCCCCACCTGAAATTTAATCCAGCACACGGCAAATAGTCTGGGGATTTGTAACCAAGTGCAATGCTGAGAAGTCTTCATTTTCTCATATTCCTGTCTGAAGATAAGAGGATAACAGGCTCAGTTTAACACTGAACTTTTGTGTTCGCGGTGTATCGTGTTACCGGAGCGGTGTACTGTACACATCTCAGCTTTCAGGCGCGCAAAATCGTGCTAAATTTCCCGTGTTGCTTCCAGACCGGATGAGAGCTATGGAAATAGCCTAAGCATAGCAAATATAGCACAAAAAAATCTATAAATGTCAAGTACCAAGCAAAGGATGACATTTTGTTACTGGGTGACGCTACTGAGCTGACAGCTCCTCGTGGCCACATGACAGAATGATCAGTCCTCCAAAAGTGTCCTTATGGATGAAAGACACTTTTTCTGTGAGTTCACTTTTCTCCATCTGGTTACAGGTCGTCCTCTTTTTAATATTCGCTATCCATAAAATAGTCTGTTTTATCTGTTTATTGGCTATTATCAAAAAACAAATCTATTTTGTGTTATATTGCACATGCACGGTTCTTAAGGTCTACTTATACAATATACTTTATTAATGACCCTGGTTTCATTAACCTCCATTTCTCAATAATATTTCTTGGAGTATTTCGAGAATGTTATTACAATATTTCTGTACTTGCATAAAATATCCAAAGTATGCTGTAGTCAGTCTCTTTCCATTGAGAACTCTGCCTTGATTTGATCAAAAATCTATATATTTGTTTTCCTGGTATCTATAATTGCCAACTATGTTAATTATAACTTCATTATATTCAGAGGATTATATCTGTGATTCTGCCAATTTCATTGGTATAATTAACCTTTCTTGATCCTTCGTCGAAACAATACAACCTTGGTTTTTAAAAAAAAAGTGGAATGATAATCGGTGTTAGACAACGTCAATAAAGTTATTTTTTACATCAGTTCTTAAAAAAGTTAAAGTTCATTTTTTGCATTTCTAAATATATTTTACAGACTGAGCAGTTCTATCCAGAATGAACCGTGTCATACGCAGAAGAAATGTTCTTTGTTTCTAGGAAGGTTTAAGGTTAATCCTTTAAAGTCCGACGCAGATTAAACCAAATTATCATCTCAAAACATTTTAAAATTATACGCTTTGAAGGGAAGTAAATAAACCAAACTTGGGACAAAGATAAACACAATTTGCACAAGGTCCGTGCAACACCTAAAAGTCCTTGCATGTTGTCTTGTCTATATTTTATTTTGAAAAATAAATCAGTAAATCGTTTTTGGTCTGTTCCCATTTTGAGCCGGTGTAGACTTTGCCAATAGCGCTCTTGGGCCTTACATGTTTCTTCCATTATGCATTAAAAAAATAAAACAAAGTAATGCAATTTTTGCTTTTTGAGGACTTAAAACAAAGTCCAAATTGATTTTGGCACCAAGCACACATATTTATCTGACATGTTCATCCTAAACTATTCAATTAAATTGAGCATTAGATGTATTTGTTTTCCCTCTCCAGCTGTAGCACAAAGTTTGCAGCTGGAATTCTTCAGTGTGCCTCAGGATAACTGACAGATTCACACGTTACCGTGACAGAGGTGTACTGAGATTTTACTACTTGTTAACGTTTGTGTGTGTTTTATTTAAATACATTCCTACATTCAAAAGCTAAACAATGAGTTGTGAACACTTTTCTTCTGTATAACTGCTACAAATTGTTCTCAACAGTGGTTCTGCTCTCTTTCTGCAAGCCTAGTGTGGTGAACATTTAACACAACAGAAAGTTTGGATTTTTAGTTTGTTTCCATGTTTGGTATTTCATGCCTTTTGAGAGCCCATATTTTGCATGAAATAAAATTCCCCAAATTACCACTTTTTTGTCAAGAGTTGTTGTCTTGGCTCGGTAGACAGAGTGTTTGCGGGTGCATGATGGTGGAGTTTGCTGATCTTCTAGAGGGAGGATTTGAGCAAAAGGCTTGTTGCTGAACACCAGTTTACTGTACACCAGGTAACACGAATGACACAACAGAGACACCATCTACTGTGTGTGGATCCTTCGTACTGCGTGATGGATGCCTGAGACCGGAAGTTACCCTAGTAAAGTTTTTTTAATTCAAGCATATATCAGCAGATAAAAAAGAACTTTGGTGCTTTTTTCATTTCTCTGCCTATTTCCATTAATTTAGCCAGAGTAATTCATATTCATTCATATTCATTCATTCAGCTCATATCTTTGGTGACTTACAGTGTTAGGTTCATGCCCTAAACTGCTCACATTTTTTTGTCTCTTGTCAGGTGGGTAATTTTTATTAGTTCAAGATAAGTACCTGAGTCAAGAGCGCTTCAGCAGGAGTGGGATTTGAGCCCAGGTTTCTTCCAATTGCAAAGGAGCAGCTCTAACCACTGTTCCACCCAAACTGTGAAGAAGTGGAATATGTATTCATTCATGCACATTTATTTATTGAGAAGCCTCTGGTCCTCCAACACTTTCACCTTATGAAGACCACCCCCCCCCCCATCCATCCATCCATCATCCTTAACCACTTGTCTTCATCAGGGTCTTGTTGGCCCAACGTCTATGCTGGAGTCACTGGTCACAAGGCTAAGAGACTATACCCTGGATGGGATGCCAGGCTATCACAGGGTGGCCACAAATGCACGCATTTGAAGATCTTTGTTCTTCTTAGTCCTCCCCATCACGCTCATCCCTTCGCCACAGAGACGTTTCCACTCCTCTCCGCCTACAGCAGCACTGGCACTACACACCGTGAAGCAGTAGAAAAGCTCTGGGTCGCCCTGACTGCAGTTTTAACAAATTAACAATTAAGTGGTTTGTGCCGCGGCTGTGAAAAACAACACGTCACACTGAGCCTGAATTAGCGGCCATGCAGGGTGATAATGGAGAGAAAAAAATACACGGACACCCGGTAAGTGTGCAATTACAGTCGGCGTAATATATTCACAGCTCCAATCCGCCCAGCTACTGGACAGCACAGCATTCGCTGGTGCCACTGCCAACACCTTCTGCCTGGGCCACAAATAAGGAGGCAAGTGGAAATTAAATTTTTGACTTCAAAATGGCTTTTTGCATTATTTGTGTTTAAAATTCATATAATAAAAATCTGTTATATGACACATAGTAAAATGAGCAAAATTAATTATTGTTTCATTATTTAAAAAACCCAAAACTAGAATTTCAAGCCCCATATAGCATAGCCCCTCACTTAAGAGTTCCAGCTGATTTACATGACTAGATTATTATTGTTAACCGTTATTTATTTGACATTCTAGTTCAAGGTGACTGTGTTAGGGGTTGGTTAGAAAATGCTGTCGGCTATAGTGATTTGTTTATTTATAAAAGCCATGAAATTTTTACCAGATTAACTCTACATAAATACCTCGATAAGGTAATACGGCAGGGATTTGAACCCAGAACCAGTGGTTATAAAGAAACAACACTAACTCCAGCCTCCCTAGACAAACATAGAAAGGAAAGTTCTAGTTTCACGAGGAGTCGAGTCTCCTTGTGTCTGCAGAGGTCACTAAATACAGCCCTCAGTGCAGCGCTGAAGGGCGACTGACTCCACACTATTGCAACCCAGTGACTCCAATGTTTTAATTAAAATTTTAATGCGCCACACTAATCTGTGAGTTATTTTAAACCAAAAAATTACTATGTTCCGGTTATAATAGAATGCATGTTAACTAGTAGATTGACCCTTTGAGATGTGCATTCAAAATTACCACTGGGGCACTGAGAGCGACTCCAAAAACGCAGGTCGTCCTTTGTTAGGAACATTTATTCAAAATGCAAATGAGCAGGTACATTTCAGTCTCTACTCTCCTTTCAACTCACCCCTCAGCTCAAAGTAGATGCTTGTAAGTAAACTAAGTAACCTATGGATGAACGAAAAACATTCAGAAAGTCAAGTTCTCAAACACACGCTCATGCTTTTCTGAATATCAGTGACATCATATTTGTTTGTTAAATGTTTATATAATTCTATGCATATTAAGAATTTATATAGATATGGGAGGCCGTCTATTCATATGATTCTATTTATATCTCTTATACTCAGAGCCTTTTTTAACAAAAAAATCGGAGGTTTTACCCTAAATCGTGGTACTTAAATTGCGTGTGTAATAAATGTAAGTTCATCAGATGAATGAATTGTTGTTGTTGTTATAAATCTATCACAGGAAACTACTGTGATATTCAGACTTAATGTACAGAAGTTTTTGAAAGACTATAGAAAACCGATACAACTAGTCTAATAAACTTTCCCCACCCACCACAATCGTTCTGCTTTCTAGTGAGAAAAACACTTAATTTTATACAACAGATTTCACAGGTGTCTTTCTTGGCTCTGCAGTCTAGTGTGAATTTAAGGCATGGGATCACTTTACATGTAATTCACACTTGCTACATTTAAAGGTTTACTGCAGCAGTTATATTAAACAGGCGGAGCAGAACCTTTGGCTGCTCGTGCATTTTAATTTTGAAAATAAGAATTTTATTCTTCTAAACTCCGCTGTTTACATTTCCCCCTTTGTTGGCCGAGCCAGTAAAATGTTTGCAAAAGCTCCGGTTTTCATCAGGCCTCAGGATTTGCCAAGTCTAATCAGAAGATTTGTAGCTCTGGGTTTGGATCGGCATTAACAGAATAAAGCCCTGAGCTTCTGACACGCAGTTAGCGAATGGTAGCTGCGGAGGAAGACGTGAATTTAAATCAGCGATGTTTCGTGCTGTCGGAAAAGAATACACAGCCGTTACACCGTCTGCTCTCCTTGTTCCAGGCTGCTGATGCTCACATACTTCAATTTTTCATCTCATTTTCTTTTTGTTGCACCATTATCCTGCTGACATTAGTACCAAAGGCCATTAATAAAAACTGATATATACTTACATCATCTTAGAAGTTTGACTCTTCTTTCAGTGTCTTTTTCATATTGTTTGTTATGTATGAATAATATGATATTATTTTATGAAGGGATTTTTTTTTTCCCCCTGTATCGGAATGGAAGCTTCTCAAAATGATTTTTTTTTTTTTCCATTACTGAACATCATCACAACACCGCGTTTCGCTGTTTGGCATTCAGTGTTCAATCGCACAGATTTGCTATTGATTTTACCTGGATGTTACACATATTATTTCCATTAAACCTTGGGGAAATTTAACTAATGCTCAAAGCAATAAAAACTCACAATAAAACCAGCGGCTGAACGTGACAAGAAGCTGGACCTGCCATCTGAAGACCTGCCCAAGGGGAGTGTTGCTTGATTCAGTGAAACAAAAGGTTTAATGTAGGAAACGGTATGGAATTCAGGACTTTTCCCTCCATCAGTCATGTGCCGAAACGCCATCATACGTGCTGGCCTTTAAATCCCAGCGTACATATATTTATATTCCTTTTACAGAGATGGCAGGCCATCAGTCCGTTTCGCCAGGGTGCTTGCAGGGCGCTTGCTTCATCTGGACCGTTCCCAAACATTGTGTCACCAATTGCCCAAAATAGCCCTATAGCACGACCCAGATGCTGGTCTCACTTTGTGCGTGGAGATCACTGATATTTCCCAGCACCCTCTGCAAGCCCTGTGAGCTTTTGATGTTTAAGTGGGTTTCCAGCACCCAGATGGGCCTCCTTGCCGGTGGTCGCGAAAGTGACAGCCGCTCTGCCCCGGCCTGCCGTACCCGCATCCGGCTGGTCCACGGCTTCAGGCCTCCAACTTCACAACCTGTCAGCGGGGGGGGGGCTGTCTGCCTGGGGGGGACTCTTGTTTTCAATCGGAGAAATCGATGTTGCGACGACCAAGTAGAAAATGTAAACCATATGAGAACAGCACCAATTTATGAACTGTTATAAGGCACAGTGTGTGTCAATTTTCAATTTAGAATCGAATTTCTTCTTCAAACCCTCAGTCTGTGCGGGGCGCGTGCAATATTTGCCCTGGTGGGTGACTTAAGAATTTCAATAATATTTGAAATTATTAAAGCAGCATGTGATTTCATTAAGAAATAAGCACATGAAATGTACGGTCCAGTGGTACTTTTTTTTTACAATGACAAAGTAGTGTGCTTCGCTTAAGTTTTAAGGAAATGCACATTTTAAAAGCTTCAAACAATGTGAAATATAGTTTTTTTTGCAGTTTTTCTACTGCACGTAGAAACTGGCAACGCAGTCAGCCAGTTCCAGTATATAGTTCCCAAAATTTTGCTTATGTTTTGGTTAAACATTTTCTAAGAAACAGTTTTGAGTTAATTTCAGGCCACAGTGAGGCGTTCTGATTTGCGTGTGCTGCCTGTTATTCATAATCTGCTTATTAAATCTGCAAACAGCCTCTGGCCGTCGCCCTCGCTCGGTGAAATGAGGCTCTGCACGTCTGAGAGACGAGTGACATGTTTGTCATGCTCGTATTATCCTGTCAGCAGAGCGGCACGTAGCCCTCAACGCGTGCGGTTTGTAAGGCGCTGGTTCAAGCGCAACCCCCCCCCCAGCGCTCGCAGTCTTCGCAACCCATCATCCGCTGAAAACAAACTGATGGAAGCAGCTTGCCGTGTATTGATAAGTAATAATAAACAAACAAATAATCACATGAAATGTTGGAAGGAACATCAAACTGGGTCTTTTTAGATTGCAGTGGGAGAAAAACAACACGCCATGGTACAATAATTCACAAATAGGTAAGGTCTCCCGTTCCGAGCTGGAAGAGTTTCCACAGAGCATCCCTGCAGGGTCGCCTGTAATTGACAGAAGAACCTCCTGCTCTTTTCTCTTTCACCATTAATCCTTACTGTCTTTTTTCCTTCTACAAGAATAGTTCACTTGAGCATGGCACTCATTAAGGTTGGCATAGAGCCGGTAAGCTTTTGGAAATGCATGAACGTTTGGTTTTATTGCATCGCTTTTGTGGGGTATTGTTTTTATTTCACTTGTATGTTCTGCATTTTGGAAAACAATATATTCTGTATTTGCACTTAGCATCGCACTCCGGGAGTCGCGGAGATTGAATTTTGTTATAACAACAAAGTTGCATTGATCTTAACTGAATTTTTAATGCCTTTTAATTGTACGCATTAATTCCAGCTACCTGGAGAGGTGCAAATTTGTCGTTGGAAGCAAACAGCTTGACTGAAAAGGAAACTGAAATACCACCACTGCTGTAGGACCCCTGAGCTATTTACTTACCCGGAATGACTACATTACAAATACCCAGCGCAAATGGGTAAAAATCAGGTTGGATGAAACAGAGCGAAGGTCACCATGCAGCAGGGCCTCATCTCAGCCTGAAACCCCAAAACGGTCAGCAGTAAAGGGTTTAGGTCAGTAGCAGTCCAGTGAACCAACCACAAATGTCCTTCCTATATTCACTTAACAGACTACATAAACACTATATATAGATTATACAAAAGTCCTCTTCCTGCTCCTGCCTTTCACTTTATATACACTGACATCATTGCCTCAACTGGTAACTTTCACACCAAAAATGCCAGCTAATACTTTGGCTATTAGCTGATCGGACTCAAAGCCCCCTGTTTTATGTCTAATAGTTCAATGCTTTGATGGTACTGCAGTAGACTGGGTAAGAATTATAAAAACTGGGCAGAGTGGTTCACAGACAGGCTTTGTAGGGATGGCTGGAAGCCACACACAGACATGAGCGGTCCCTCCTTCGCTGGTAATCCACTTAACAAGAAACAGATCACACTTCATCCAAGCTGCTACACTGGAGGTCAGTCGCAAAGAATTAATATCACGTTTCCGTTTAATGCGGCTTTTTATTTCCCCGTTTTGCTTTGCTTACTTTTGAGAATTTTCTCATATTATGGGTCACATTCCCATTATTCATTCATGCGCCTTCGTTTCTTATTTAATGGCTCTCAAACGCGGTCGCGTTCCTCGACGCGCAGTTGTTTGTTCCATTTCCGTCCAGTTGTTACGGCGCAGACGGCAGCACGTTGCGGAAGCTCGTTCATTAGCTCTGACCTACAAATAAAAATGGACAAACAAACAAAAAAGTTGAGCTAACAAAGCGACCGTATCATCCCGTTCGCAGCACCCTGTCAGCAAGCGTCTTGCTGATACGTGCTCTGCATCGAGAGCGCTATCACTAGGATTTGCTTACAGCCCAGCAGTAATATAAAAAAGCTCATGAGCTGAGGTCCTGTGGGCCACTGAGCCATAAAATGCCCTAAATAATCAATGTCCTCAGACAGAGGCCTCTGTGAAATATATGGCCATGGGCTTTACACGGCTGACATTTCAATCTAAACAGCCCGGATGAGCGTTTACATGCCACCCCACATCCCCATGCTTGCTTTGTCTGGGCTAAGATTTAAAACCACTGACAAACACCATTTATTGAGAGCAGGGAAAATTCCAAATTATAATCTACTTTCAAAACGGAGGATTTATAGGAGACAAGTTTTTTTAATTGGAAAAAATTAGTTTTGTTAAAAATGGGTTACTGTACATTCGCTGTCGTAAAATTCACACCAGCATCATTGTAACATGTGGCTTTTTATACTGTTAAGTTAATATATTCATAGGACATCTGTAGAACAGGGTGCAAGACATATTTACATTATGACGCGATTGTTTCCGTATTATGACCCATGAATATCAGCTGCGTGTTTGAACTTAGTTCACGTAGGCCTAGAATCAAGATGTCGGAACAAATGTCATAAAAACGGGTCCAAGCTGTGAATTCAGGCTAATGGTCTTCCCAGATGTTCTCCCTCATATTTCATTTAACCCAACACCTCTTCAAGACAAAGTCCAGTCGTAAAACAAGAGGGTGCAGCACGTGGGCTCTGGGCCTCTGCGGCCTCCTTGCACATGTCACGGCCTCAACCTGCAAGCTTGGCGGCGAGCGCTTCCTTGGACCATTTTTTTACTGAACCAAAGCAATTTGCTGTTTTGTCAACTCCCAGAGCTCCCTGCCCTCATAAATGGAGGACCAAGGATTCCCTTTGCTTCTCCCTAAGTCCAGGCAATAATAGCATAACAGGAGAGGATGTTTTCTAGGCCCACAGAGTTTCATATCTGACACAGGGATTGTTTCTATCAAAGCTTCCTCTGTCATTTAAAACCCAAGTCACCATTCGGATTGTTGCTCATAGTATAATTTAATGTTTAACATTCTCCTTTTAACAAAGTGGTTGCTACAGTTTCATATATTCCTGGAGCCATTACCTGTTTCACTTCTCCAGTTCAGAATCACAGCTGTTTTGCATGTTTTTATGCTTAACTATATGTGATTCTTCTTCATACCCAATATGTGATACAGTTTAATAGGTGAAAAGACATTTAGCTGTACTTTAGCTCCTGCTGAGGAACGTGACGTATAATATGATTTTGGGGACAAAAAAATGAGGGGGGTAATTTTTAATAAGTTTGGTCCAGTTCAGAACTGTCACATTGATCCAACTGAGTTCTATGAATTTTGTATGATTTTAACTGTGTATAAAATGGTCTATAACAGGGGTATCTCTTCTTCACTAAACCTTTATGTATAAATAATGTGAAGCAGCAGGTGAAGAACCCAGGTTGAATCCCATCTCCTACTGCAGTGCCCTTTACCAAGGCGTTTGACCTGTAAGCTTGTAAGCTGTTTCTGACAAAGGAGTCGGTCAAACAATAGGTAATAAGAATATTTTCATAAATACAAATGCGAAGCTTAAGAACTCACCAAAACCAGCAGTTGCTTCACACTTTGATCTGTCGTTTTGAAATCTTCAGTTCCTCTGCTTTATTTAACAATAAAATTACTAAATGGGGAAATATTACACTTGTAGAGCAAGGGGCTGAGAGTGTAAATGCTGAAAATGGACGTTTTTGGGACTTCATTAAAACATACTGATTTAGCTAAGCGAGTGCTCGCCAAAGACAGTTTTTATTTCCTCGGCAGCATCTGGATGTGCAGGAACATCTGGCCAGCATCACCACTAGCGCTGTGAGGCGGCAGTGAAGAAGCGAAGGAAATGGAGCTTGTTCATTGACAAACAACTTCAATCACCACAGATGGTTATGGGTATTGCATGGTTGGCCTGAAATGACATCAAAATTTTCTCTGTCTTCTAAATGTATCCTCTCTTGACAAGATTTTTGTTTTAGAAAGTATCTATATTTGCTGGAGGGAATATATATTAGTGCCTTTGAAATTTCTGACTGGAAAACAAGACTGAAACTTACAAGGGGGAAAAAAACATAAGTAAGACAGAGCCTGAAATTCAAACACTAAAACATCAAGTTTGTATAAGGTATTTTTGTTTTAAGGAAAAAAAATATTTTCCATCAACCAGCGAACTCCAGACAGGTGATAATGGAGAACCAGCCTTGTGGAACTGACAGTCACATTTTTTCCATCTTTGTGCCAATACAGCTGCAGAGTAAAAGTCTAATGGAAGTGTTGTGTCTTTGGTAAACATTATATTTTCTTTCTTAAGGATATTCAGTATTTGGTTCTTGTAAGCTGAAGACATTAGTCGGAAGCCACCTACCGCATCGGCAACATTTTGCAAACTCACAGCAACAGATTTGCCCAAAAGTCCACGCTTTTCAGGACCTTCAGCATCAAGGTGGACTTCAGGGATCCGTGACATTAAATCTCACGGATCCCATGATTGGAGAAATAGGAGAAAAACATATTTATGCAAAATTTGTAGGCCAGAAAGACCCTCCTCCACTGATTCATCACTAAATTAAATTAAACACCAAACAGAGGCTTAAATGGTGATCTAATTAAAAATAAAACAGCAAAACCACTTCTTATTTGGAAGTGCCAGTTGATGCCAACTATTCAAATCTACCCATCAGGTCACTCACTCGGTCATAGTCAGGGTGCTGCGCTAGCATATAATACAAATAAATATAGAAATCAAAGTGGACCGTGTTGTTTCACATAGCAAAGGATTAGAACCAAAACTACTGCGTTCCATCAAGGCAGTTCTGCAACCCTCCTCAGGTACCCCTTCTGAACGCAGGATCGTGCTGATGGTCATTCACTGTATTCCCTTTGCACAGCAGACCTGGAGAACTTGATGAGTGGGTTATGATTTCGCCGGGACCACTGGAGCCCACATCTGGATTGTTGAGGAAGTTATTACGACAAGTGAGTTGTGGGTCTGGATCAAATGATTTGCGACCCAGGGGTCCCCTGTCGCTATGTCCAGTCTCAGGGACGTTGTGACAGTGTAGAGAGATTATGGGACATCAGGCAGCTCTGACAGCGGCCGAAGCTGAAAAAAGGCGGGAATGGCAGCGGCGGCGGTCATGTTAGCCACGGGCACTGTAAGTGTCAACAAAGGATGTTTATTGGATACACGGTACCAGGTGGGTGGAGGAGAAAGAAAATATTTATGGCCCTCTCAGAGCAGCACTTTGTAGTCATGCATACTGTGAGTTTTGTGTTACATAAATAAGGTAAATACTGTCCAGTTTCGGAGCCAATGCACATGCAGTACATAATTCAAACAGGGAAGCTAATTATACAATAATTTTGAACGTAAAATATAACCACATGTATACTGCAAAGTATTCCGTCATGCAAACCAGTTATGCCAGCTGCAGAAATAATACCTCAGCATAATACCGAAACATACTATAGCCTAATGTATGTGAAAAGTTTAGAAGTATAAAATTCTTCCCTGAAAAAAACGGCTTATAACACACCATTCCTGGAGCCATTTTTACAATATTTTAAATTATTAAACACAATTAAGAATTTTTTTCCCCATTGGTAATTTCATTTCCAGGGCTTTGATAACCTAACTTGAACGAAAGTGAGCAGTTCTGTCTGTTTGCAGAGGTTCGAGGCCGGAGCACAGCGACACTCCCGCAGGCACCAACTAATCCCTTTCACGCAGCTTTTGGATCGGTCCTGGATGTCAACAGAATTGGTTTTTAGGGTTCTTACAACGTTTTAGGCAAATGGCAACAAACTTGCAAGACTCTTTTAAATACACTGATTTTTTCATCTGTCATTTAACATAAAACTGAAAAAAGGCTAAAACTGCATGCAGTTTGGCACCGTAATGAGATCTATGCAGTAAATAATTTTATTGCCTCTTTAAATTTTAATGGAATTATGTTATTAATGGGTGGAAAGTAAATGCTCTAAACCAGGCACTAATGACACCAACAGACTTTTAACATTTAAAATGGGCACATCTTCCTAACACTGGTGGGTCTACATCCAAGGACGCCATTCTTGGGCATCTCTGGCTGTTGGCGCTTCTCTCCATTGTTCCATTCACATTAAACAACTATCTTATAAATAAATCTCAGCAAGATGAGTTGGCTACTTCTGGTCAACACATTTGTCTTCTTCGCCACAGGTTTTTCTCTTTATAAGGCCAACATCCAGCTGGTATCCATGCAACCTTCAGTACCAGAGCAAGAGGCAAAGGGATACAGCCCAGATATAGTCGAAGAATTGGGAGCTGTCGTAAATCAGAGATGTTTTTGTATCAAAGGGGGAATTTAGACTGTTAGTGGCACCTTGTGACTCTTTGTGTTATGATATTCTGTTGAGATGCAATGGCGTGTTTATATTATGAATAACTTTTCCTTGTATGCATTTTACTTAATGCAGCTCCTGTTTAGTGCCATACAGCATGTTATGCAAAAGAGAAAAACTGGCTTAACCTAAAGGGTTGTGACGTGACCTCTCTTAAAAATTAATCCAGTCATCAGTCCTTTCCTGAAACCCCTTACTAGTTGCCACATCCCCTCCCCACACATCCACACACATATACACACAATTTACTTGAAGAATGTCTTTGGTCTGTGGGAAGAAACCCACAAAAATGACAAAATCTGTGGGAAAAAAACTTGCAAGTTCTGTTAGTGCCAAATATATTACATTCTGTGGATCTTCTATCTTATTCCAACTTCAATTGAGGATAACGCAGTGTTCATCCCTCTATGACGGTTTGTTAGGAAATAAGCTCCATTAAACATTTGGATTAAACATGCTATGCAAGAAATTCTTTATCTTTGTTGCCAAACAAATGTGTTCTGATGAGTCAAGGCAGGAAACAATGTAATGAGTACAGCTGTACAATGACTAATGTTGCCATGAATGGTTGTCATCTATTAAAAATATCAGCATTTCGCAGGAAATAAAACCGCCCTGTGCTGCTTCCTTTCCAATATTAAAATCCATTTTCATTTGAATGTGTGGCCTAGATGCTTTCAGGAAAAAATTGTTTTTGTCCATTACTTTAAAAGTTTTCATGAAGAATAGAGCCCGTAGTCTGTAAAAAAAAAAAAAAAAAAAATTGGACATTTTTCCTCCGAAACGACCCACTGTTCTTTCACCACCCTCTTAAGCAGATTAAAAGAGAAGCAGCCATTTTATTATAGATAGTCCTTAATGTGCAATTAAAACAGATCACATTTAAAGTTCTGTACAAGGACACCAAATTAAAATATAATTTTCTGTTTTCCCTGTAATTTAGCAGATGGTTTAGTGTCACTCGAACATGTCAAAATGAGCCAAAACAGTGAAATTGAACTATCTTTACAGCTTACAGTTAACAAACAAACAACCTCCGTTATGCTTTTCACATAATGCTATATCATAAAGTGATAAATTCAGTCATAACAGCCCAAAATGTCGGTGTTATGTTATGTAACTGGACTGAGGTGTACATTGTGCACTAGACAGCAGCTCATATTTCTCCATCATGTACATTTAGTATTATATAAAACACAGCCCCCTTACAGCTGATTTGTGTTTTTCTCAACTGGTTGCACAAGTGTCACAGACAAGGCCATATGCTGCTCTTGCAGCTAAAAGGCAGTGATTGTTTTTCAAGACATCATGCCTGCGCAGCGGCACCTTGGGCAGGATGCACACGTCTTTCCCAGCGTGTTGTGCTCCACGTCCCATACCTTCCACTCAAGTGTTTATTTGGCATCCGCGACGTCACTCTCAGCTGTCCAGTTTTTCCTACTTGTTCAGTGGATACAAGGAGAAAGCCCTGGACAAAATGTCCATTAAGTTTCAGAATTGTTCCACATCTCGTGGAAGAGTTATAAAATGTATGCAGGTTAAAGTGAATGCAGAAATATGATAAATGCCACAGAGTGAATATAAAGCTGCATTGTTACACTCTTGGATATTAATACTGAGCTGTCAATCTGACAGTGCTCTCTGTTTCATTTAACCACAGTTACGAGTGACTCCGTGCTGACATGCAGACCGAGGCCTCTTTTCCACTGTTTGCGGAAGAATTCCCATGTACCAGTTTCAATATTTTGCAATATTCTCCAAGTAACATTCAAGAGCAAGATTTGTTCTTTTTGAGAACCAGCACGGGGGAACTAAATGATACTGAAAACTGCCTAAAGCGACTGGGACCATCGGTTTTACGGATGCATCTCGACAATGAAAAAAGCCTGCCAAGTTATTTAACTGAAAAAGTTTCCATTTTCACACATTTCATTTCATATTTTGGCCCTCAGTGGTCTCTGAAATGTTGTGCATGAATTTCAGTATGAAGTGGTATAAATTTGTTCCTACATGCACATCTGCCCAGGTATTTTAAATTCATTTTACCAATGACTATACATTTCTAGCTTTACCTGGGTGCAGCAGGTGGCAGAGTGGTTAGTGATGCCACCTTTAAATCAAAGTACCCAGCTTTGAATCACATACACCATGAAATGGTACAATAAAAATTGTCCAGCTGTATAAATGGGTAAATCATTGTAAGAAGCTTCACATTATAAATTGCATCAGACAAAAATTTTAGCTACATAAATGTACTTGTATTCAGGCCTGTAGTTTGTTTTGAATATGTATGTCCAACGTTTGTCTTGTCTACCGGCCTACTTCAGTGCTTGTATATGCGGTTTTACTACTAAGTCAATCTACTGATATGCATCAGCCTCTTATCTCCTGTTTATGTAAGTTTTGCACTTCGGTTTAAGTGACAAACAAGCACCTCTCAAATCCAGTTTTGAAGCCAGTGCAGTTGTGTGATTTGACAGTGATGTGTGTGCACAACATGGTGAAATGCCTGCACAAAATATATCCGTTCACCCCAAACAGTCCCGCAAGCTGAGAGGGTGCCCACACTTATCTGGCTACGTATTCATGCCATTGAGAAACAGTCAACACAACCAAACTCTCAACTTCCCCCTCTGTTACATATAACATTTGTGATGCCACAGCATTCCTTATATGTTGCTTACCCATCGGCATTTGTTTATTTACTTAGGTGGCCTTATATATATATATTGCTTGTTTCGCACATGCTCAGTTGGAGCCGAATAAGGACACTCATTACCAAGTTAGGATTAGGATGATTATTTGTTTTGGATTAAAGATTGTATTTTATAAGGGTGGATTCAATTTGGGGTAGATGAGGATCTGTGCTTACTTGGCACTGATTTTTGTTACTGTGACATCCCTTTTGTGCAAAATGGATGAGTGCTTCCTAAAGGCAGAAGGGGGGCTATTTAAAGGGTGCATCTGAGCACTTCCGTTGCAGATGCCTACTGATGGGAATTGTGGATTCTGTATGGTGCATGGTGTCCATTTGTGAACGCTGTGTGCAATATTTATTCCTATTTTGTCACATGCTCTGTCACTTTGGCGCTCAGAGAGTTGTGACCCACCAATGGTTAAAAAAAGAAAAATGACTGGAAGGAAAACATTGACCCTCACCAAGACACAAGCCCTGGCAATTATACATTTAATAATGTGCGTTTTGCATATTTCTCCAGATGGACATTTTACTCACGCAGTTCATGTCATGAATCCCTCTCAGGAGAATTCGAACCTGCGGTTCCTCACCATTGCTGTCCAAGGACCGTAATAAAACACTAGACACAAGGCCTGATGACATATGGTCAGTCCTTGAATTTCAGAGCCTTCAGTGGTAGTTATTGTAGGACCGCAGCATATTTGCACTAGATGTGGAATTTATCTGATGGGAGCAGCATGGATGGTAGATACAGCAAACAAAGTGTGCATTCCTGAACAGTGAGAAAGCGAACTGCTCGGGCATTCAGTTGCACTCCCGGGCTTTCCAGCTTATTTTGCGAGGGTGAAACCTACAGCAATCTGAATTATTTCAAATGGATGTGGTGTTTCGCATCAGCAATTGATCGTGATTTTATTTTCATTGATGAGCGCCGTGCCAACGGTGTCAGCAGAGAAAGGGATCACCCTACGCGTGTTGTGTGCCTCTCAGCATAATGTTTCATGAAAATTCATGAGCAAACATAAACGCTGATTCCATAATAATAACCTTTAGATGTGAAACTCTTTATTATTCAGCCCCCTTTCTAATCCTGCTATTTTATCTTACGAATCTCCAGGCTGTGACTAATTTGGATTTATTATATTAACTGTAATGTCATCTTACTTTAACTATTTACTGCTGGAACTATACAATATATTAAAGCTAATGTTCCCCATACAGTGTTATTAAACATCTTTAATGGAGATAATGACATTTCTGCTAAGCGAGTCATCGTTTTACTAAGAGCAGTGCTGGAGAAGTTGGATGCCCACTGCTGATGTGGTTGCCACATAACAATAGAAAGTTCAAAGCACAATTCTGATGCGATTGCAAAATGTGGAGAAAATGCCATGAGTGCAAAGGGATTTTTGTTGTACGTTTATGATCCTTGGTCCAAAGGTGTTAAAAATAACAAAGTCTTGAGAATTCCAGGATTAAGGTTTTTTTCCTAACTGAATGGCTACATAACTTTATTAACCCGGCACGATTTTGTTAGGAAAATGTTGCACTATTTTTAAAAATGCGCTTTCCTGCTCCGTTACGAATATTCGTGTCTTTTATGTGTTATCGTTGTCTTAAAAAATTTCATAAAATATGCATTTTAAATTTCATACGATTGCAACAAAATCTGAGGTTTTATTGGGTTGCTTTTATATATGCATATTTTGTTTATTCTGTCTTTGTTGCCATGCCAACAGACTATACCTTCTCCCCTGCTGTACCCAAAGGTGTAATTTATAGTGAGTCTTAACACCCCCGCCCTTACTGCTCAGTGTGCCTGGTCCCCTCCTTCTCTCCCCCTGGCTGAATTTATAACAAAGTTGTGCTGCTGTTCAAGTCCATTACTTAAGTACATTTTGGCCGCAATGTGACTTGGTAACGGTCCAGCATTTTTATACGCGACGAGACCAGAGGCCTGCAGTTCAGGACCACGGTGATCGTAATTTTTTTTTCCCTCTCCTGACCAAGATCTGTTGCAATGCAAACATCCCAGAGCCTCGTTTGTGTTTAAGGATCATGAGACAATAAAGAAAACGGAAAAAGCACTTGACCACCAGCGCTGTCCCCGGGCAGCCTGACAAGCTCACTGCAGCACTGAACCGCAGAATGTGTTCGGACCTGCCAGCTCCAGAAGGAAGAGGACGCTCCTTACGTTTCCCTTTCTAAACCTCGACGGGCTTTTCCGTCTCCAGCATCCAACATCTCTGTTCAAATAAATCATTCCATACTGCTGACATGGCGCAATGCGCAGTAATCCCACATAAATCCATAAAACATCTTCTCTCACAAGAATAGGATTTGGAAGGTTGGAGCCACTACATGTCTGCCTGTCTATAAGTCCGGTTATTAGCTTGTTAAGAATAATAAATGCATGGGAAATAAATGAAAAAGCACTGCACAGAACAGACCTTTTTTTTTGTGCTCTGACAAAAATGTGCGGTGGGTCTCCCAGACTCACGCTGAAAGTCTGTCACACAAGATCAGGCTTGTTCTAGCACTGTTTATTTTCCTAAATATTAAATGGGACCCTGAGGATGTTATGGCTCACTCCAGTTTATTTTGGACTTCAAAGGTAATGCGCTGAATTGATTCAGTTGCTCCATTGTTGGAACACATGAGCAGGATTCTGTGCCTGCTGCTGTTTCGGCAGATAGAGCAGAGCAGAGATCTAGTGATGCGAAACCATGCAGTGCATCCCAGCATTACTGTGACCCTGGCCAGCACTGGCCACAGTGGTCATTTTCAAACATAAATAATTTCTCAGACTTGTCTTTGGGCACATCGTCTTTTACATGCTCACATATGCATAGAGAACAAGCTAAAATGAACATCTTTTTCAAACATTTTGAATCCACCACTCTGAAGCGCTTCATTCCTTCCATGAGGCAGTTTTGAGATGCGGTGGTAATTACAGTTTTAATGTGGAATCAATGGACGTTGCACTATGTGCACAATAAAAAATTATCATCATCATAGTCATATTTCCTAATTGTAACATAATTATAATATACCGTGTAATCCGGATCCCTGGACATATAAATCCGAAACATAAAAAATATAAAATGGCATTAAGCTGATGACTTTAGCAAAAAAGTTTGCAAAACTAAGTAACATTTTTTTTCCACAATGAAAGTCATAGTCAGCAGCTCATCTCTTTGTAATGAGACTGGAATTTTTGCGTCCTTTTGATCACAGGAAAGTTAGACAATGTATTTCCCTGATATTAACTGAAACGCCAAACATTAATCCCACTAATCCGTTTTTTTTCATTTTCAACAGAGATGAACGCTTTAGCCTAAAACCTACAGAAGTTCATGCATTGCTGTATGACGGCAGACATGTATGTACTGGTCATATAACAACATTCTGCTTTACCCCAAGGAATAAGAAAAAAGCCCTGTTGCTGTGCAGAGCATCACAGCTCCCCAGTCAAGGTCACAGCTGGTCAATTAAAGTTTTAAATTAAAGCTTGTTTATTTATCTTCTCTTGCTCTCCTTTGACCCTTTATTTTACTTAGTGAAAGCACATCTGGATATGTGAAAAGTGATTTTCCTTTTTAATACTAATGATTTCAATGCGTAACAGAAAGTGGATGGACCCCAAGTCAGTGGTCTTTCCCAAGACACTTCATGCTCACTCCATGTTGTTCTGGTATTCCGGTGGTATTAAAGCAGCATCTTAAGGTGAACAATTTTTTTTTTTGTGTGTTTCAATAAAGCTGGTATGGTGTTTGGAGAAAGCACTTTAATTATGAAATTTACTGTCACCTTGTGCATCTTGCACAGTTTATGGGCACCGCTGCTGAGGACGCAAATAAATCTCTGCGTGCAGCCGTCTGAAGCCTGCTAATGTCTCCTGCGTTTAATGTGCTGCATGTTTCATGCTCACAGACATCCTTGCTCAGAGGATAGTGAAAGTTCTGCCTTTTAATGGCATGTTGCGTGAGTTTATGTGGTAATAAGGGGACTG
Organism: Arapaima gigas; assembly: GCA_900497675.1. NCBI lineage: Eukaryota > Metazoa > Chordata > Actinopteri > Osteoglossiformes > Osteoglossidae > Arapaima > Arapaima gigas. Next base: position 110,001 of record UFQX01000116.1, read on the forward strand.
TGGGCTGTAACTGTGATGCACACTGGAGGCCACTGGTGGCATGTTGAGCTGAACATTGACATACTGATGCAAAATTTGTATTGTAACAACGTGCTGTATGTGTGGTTAGTTTCCCCCACAGATGTGATTGGCCACGTCTTGTTTTCCAACATACATTTCCCCTCCCGAAACAGCCATTCACGCACAGGCAGCTGTAGGATATTAGACTGCGCCTTTCCCCCGAGAGTCGAAGCCCACTTTATCGTCTGAAGCAAACCATATTAGAGGGCATATGAAATTATGTTCCGATTCTGGGACTCTACATTCATTAGAAGCATCCTTCATTAAAACTTGTATGACCCCATTTGTGCAAGTGCTTGAAATATTCTGTACATGCGTGTCCTTTGTGCAGAAAATGGCTCACAAGTAAATTGCATTTATTCATTTATTTACGACTGATGTCTTACTGGAGGCTGGGGTTTAAAATATTGATCTAAATGGGACAATAATATGGTATATATACTTTTAATATAAATGAATCAGTGCTTTTATTGTGCAGTTTTTGTTTAAGATATATCTGTCATGAATGCATTTTATGACAGAGCGTCAAATTCTGTTAGTGCAATGTTGTGTAATGTCCAATGAAGGAGAGAAAAAAATCAGGAAAATGTTAATGTCTTAAATCTCAGCTCAGTGTCCCTAAACTCCTTATTCCAAAAAAATGTAGGAACACAAACTGCCGTGGGCTATTTGCAAGCCCTCAGATGGTGCTGTCCTTGGCTGACCTACCTGGGGGGGAGACCAGCAGCCGCACTCAGAATGCCACCGCCACTTGTCATCAAAATGTCACTCAGGCTTGTCCCCTCTCTCCATTCTGCAGAGGGCTACATAGTGAAAGAACGAGGGGAGGCAGGAAAGTGAGAAAACATCTCTTCATTCCTCAAAGCAATCTTTCTGGAGATTTATGAAAAAGTAATTCAATAAGGTCATGAGCGTTACAGAAGCGGAGGGTCTCAGTGACAGGGACTTCAGGGCTATATGAAGGCAGGCCTCCCCAGCCAGGAATGGAAGCTAGACATGATTTAATTATTTCCTGTGGCTCTGCCTGGGCCGGACAGCACTGACTGCCACACGTCACCACATGGCACAGCTATATAGAGCAGGTTCAATCATTTGAGAGCAAAGGATTCCCTGGAGACAATGGCAACCTTCCAAGGAAAGTGTACCGGATAAATCACTGTGTAGAGGTGGGGGATGGACTGCCGAGTGGGTTACAGCCCTACATTGGATGAAGTCTATTCTGTTGGCTCTCTAATTGCCTAGAATTCCAGGAACACTGTAGACTGTTTTTTGCAGTGCAAAATTACACTGAAGTACTGTAAATATTGTGAAATATCACTATATGATGTGGTACAGCTTGGCTGTGTGAAGGTGAAAACAGTATTTTTTAACATTTGTTTTCCAAAGAGACCCTGAAACCAATCAAATGGGAAATGAAGCAATTACTGTGAATAGTTTTTAACAGCTTTTGAGACCCTCAAACCTGGTGCCTTCAACTGCTTCTGTGCAGCATATATAAATAGGAAATGAAGGCTGAGGATATTTAGAACAAACTCCGGTGCTGATAAAATAAATAGGGCAGCACACTAACACAGTGAGTGGCAATGGTACCTTATAGTTTCTGGGCTGTGGGTTTGAATCCAGGTCAGTCTGTGGAGTGGAGAGTTGCATGTCCACCTTATGTTCCCGTGGGTTCCCTCCAGGTGCGCCACTGTTCTCACACAGTCCAAAGGTGTGTCTTTCAGGTGAATTAGTAACTGTAAACTGCCCGTTGTGTGAGTGTATGAGCGTGTGATGTGTGTTGACCTTCCATATAGGATAGGCTCTGGACCACCATGTCCCTATAACTAGAAAAGTACTTACTGACAATGGATTAATAAACAAATTAATAAAGTACTTAAAAGACTCTGTCCTACTGTAACCTGTCAATATACATATGTAGCTCTGTTAAAATATGTATTAATTTTGACTGTTTAAAGAACTGTGTTGAAGAAAGCAACAGGAAGCAGAGCCCACTGGGAGGAATGGCTCCTGTCTGAAACTGCTATTCGATGACAGTATCAGAATTCACTCCTGACAAGAGCCAGATTGAGCAGAGAGCTGTGCAATTGGCTGCTGCCATAACCGCCGTCCTCTAAACCAGATGTTCTCTGCCAGAGGTTCTGCGGATGACCGGCAGGGTGGTTAGCTAATTCCATGTTTGGGTTTCGAATTGTCTTTAAGGATTATGGTGGCCTGGGTCTGATTTGGTCACGGTAATTGTGTCAATCGGCGGACTGTGACGTATGAGCTACTTGTGCTTTTAAAGGGCATGTGGCAAATGAATCACATGCTGTCCCACGGATGTGAAGAGAGGAAACAAAATGCTACTGCTCAAAATCACGGGATTCGAGTGAAAAGCGTTTCTGATCTTTAGACTTCTTGTTTTGTCCATTACTGCGCACCGCAACATCGGGAAAAAATGCACAAACAAGGATATGGGTGGGGAAAATCAAAGAGGTTGTTAAAATCAATGGCATTTTGTAGGAAAATGATCGAGAGCTACGTGTAAGAGTGAAAATAAAAACAAACAAAAGCTGCTCCTTACAAACCTTTAATGTGCTATCTCACGTTGAGGTTTGTATCAGTTTCATGTGCTGCTAGGAATGCTGCACAGCACGGGTTGCACTGACTGACGTGAAGAATAAAGGGAATCGGCCGAGACGCCTACATTACAAGAGGCCCTTCGAAGGAAATGCCATGTGGCTGGGTTAGGACTTACTGCGGACAAAGCGGCAAATGTTAGAAAAGGTCCATTTCTTCTAAACCATAATGAATATTTTTATTACACTTGAGTGAAAAGGGAAAAACGATGTCATTACTGCTTCACCCAATTTGGGGTGACGTCAAACATAGGGAGAAGAGATGTTGGCTGACCCCATAGCAAGGCACCTGGGGCTATATCAGCAGCAGGCTTTTCAGAGCTGTTTTCCTTTTCCCAATGAAATGCGTTTGAAATATAAGTTGTGTTTTTCCTCTTCTTGCTTCTCATCTGTGCCTCGGTCCACTGCAGATTGCCTGGGGATGTCTCTAGATGTCCCTCACTGGCAGGCAACTTTCAGGTGGTCTCTGGGGGCCACCCGCTGAGGGGTGCTTCAGCCCTCCAGCCTAGTTTTGAGGCGAACGAAAACAGCAACACGACCTGCCCATCACTAGCACATCATTAGCAGGGAAACACATTTGCTCTCATTTCACATGCCGACAATTTTTACCGTCCTCTGCGGAGTGACAGCCAGAGCAAGCATCTCAGCACACACGTGTTTAACATCAGAGTGTCAATGGAGGTTTTCTTATTGGTGCTGAAGGCCTGCAGTGATACATGAGGAAACGTGGCTGGGAGGGTGACATCCTTCTGGCAACTGAAATACCTTTTGGATTTACAGCAACACCATAGCAAACTCACTCACTCACCTACTCACTCAGTCACTCACACACACTCACTCGCTCACTCACTCACACACACTGATTCACTTACACACTCGTTCACTCACACACACTCAATCACACACACTCACTCACACAGACTGACTCACTCACTCATTCACTCACTCATTCCTTCACACAGACTGACTCACTCACTCATTCACTCACTCATTCCTTCACACAGACACACTCACTCACTCACACAGACTGACTCACTCACTCATTCAAAGACTCATTCACAACACTCACTCATCCATGGTTATCTGCTTGTCCTTGTCAGGGTCACAGTGGTCTGGATCCTGTCCTGGAGTTACTAGGCAGTGAGGAATAGACCCTGGGCAGGGTCACCATAGCAGTTGCCTGAAAAGTACGGGATACTCACATTCTTCACCACCTAAACAATGGGACTGTAGCTGATCTAGGCACAGGTGGATCACAAGAAGTCTGGAAAGTACTTTTTGACAGAAACAAGCAAGTGATTATAACAAGCAAGGAAAATAACTTCTATTAGAGATTTTTCCAAAGCTATGTGAATCCAGGCCCAATGCAAAAACCCCAAGTGTTAAGGACCTTGCTTTGCAGGGACATGGAAAGCATCAATCAGATCATAGTGGAACAGAAAGCGAAAGCTTTCAGCCTTTATTCCTTACGTTCATTTTTAGATAATGAAAACCACCTGCTCTTGAAACTCGATTTTAACATATTACAAGAATATTGCTAGGAAAAAACATAAGAGTTAGAGTGTTAAACATGTCCAGATTCTTCTTCTGTCCATTGACTATAATCAATGGTGCTTGGAGACCTCAGAATGGAAAGAAGCATTGGGGCTCATCAGCACGTTTGTGGGCCACGTCATGGAGCACCGGAAGCCGTGTCATACGTTCTACGCTCCACCAGCTTTGCTTGCATACACCCTCCGACCGGGCTTTTGTCGGTTAACAGTGCGTGCTATTGCTGTAGCACACAATGTATCCAGTTACTGCTTTAAAATATATATCTTAATAGAGTCTTAAAATATAAATCAACCCTCCGTCTGTTGTCTGACATCTAAATAATGAGCAAAAATGACTGAAAACCTCGAGTGATCCCATTCAGAATGACCTGTCTGGTCTGGAGCTGGAGATTGTAATCTTTTCCAGTTCTCATTTGAAATTTGTATTTTTTTCTTCAAGACGGGAATAGGTTTGTTTGGTGGCACGCTAAGTATACATTTGTAACCTTTGTATTATGCCCCCTTCTACAGTTTCCCAAATTGAATTTGTTTTAACTTTTGTAAGAGCTCCTATTATGCTGGATACTATTAAATAAACATTTGATGAGTTGTTCCCATTTCAGTGTAAAGCATGTGCATGTAGATAAACTCCTGACTTGCTATTTTTCAGGCCAGTCAAGTCTGGTCCCAACATGACCTTCTATAATCTGCCACACGTGGCCACTGCATTTGAAGTGCAGGCTCTGCCTGGAGGTGTACAGCTTTGATCTCAACCCTCTGTGGGATGTGGGATCTCAAGCCATTACAACGTGATGGCCACCGAGGGCTGCAAAGGAGACGGACTGCAGGAGATTGTGGGAAAAGGGTATTATTGACAGGATTATATTCTTCTGAGGATCCTCAGTTCCACTTTGGGCCTCGGTGCCCTGCTCTGCACTCAAGAAAATCTGCTTACTGGAGCTTGGTGCACTGCAGGGAGATGAAGCTTTTACTGTTCCACCAGAATAAGTGGAGAGCCTTTTCAAAAGGTGGACAAAGATATCACAAAAAGTTATCATAATACATGATATTTTTATAAACTTGTTTACGGTTTTATTACAATGCATGAATACACCTAGGAATGGAGTGGTGATTTTTTTTAATGACTGCAGAGCTGAAACTGCATTTGATAAAAACTTTGTTGTGTGGAGTGAAAGAGGATTCACTGCATGCTATTTAACTGAAACACTGTGGAGTTTTTTGCTGTCAAAGGGATTTGTTTTCATGGCAGAGGGCTTTAACAGAAGCTTAGACATCCTCAGGTTGATACGGCTGTGCCTCCCGAGAGACTAGTGTCTTAATGTCACTGTGTGGTTCACTGCTGCAGCCGAGGGGATTTGGAGAGCAGCGCCGGAACTGGTGAGGTCTGAAGAGGAGGAAGGTTCCATTGCTTTCTCAACTGTAACCGACATAAGTGTCATGGATGGGTTACATGGGTGCACGGTCCATTTTGTTGGGAATGGAAAAAGGCCCTTCTGCATGCAACATAGTGCTCTTCCGCATTGCTTCTGTGCATTCATGAGCACAACCTAGGTTTTGAACCTGTGGCTTTTGACTGGAAGACAGTAGCTCTAACAACTTTGCTACCTGCTGCTCCAAACGTCCCCTTTGATACTTCTATGGTCATTCCATGGAGGACCACGTTCAGTGTCCCTGTCCACAAGCTTTGGCCACTCGACTCCAAAACTCAGAGGATAAATGACATAGTTTTCAAAGAGCAATAAACTGGAACACAAACCCCAGGATGCAACCTCCGCTCTGTATGGAGGCCAGCAAGGAGGAGCACATGTGACAGGTGCGAGCAAAGGCACAACAGATGACAGAAACAAAATAACCCCAGAGAAGGGTTCAACAGCAGAGTCCACCCTGAGGGTCCGAGTTGAGTACAAGGAGGTTAGAGGAGGCCTAGGAAATGCTGTGATGTGAAAAGCACCGGCACAACTGACCGAAATGTGAAATGAATGAAATGAAATCTGATTTAACTTTGAATTCAAGGGGCCCACAGTAAGCTGTTATCTTATATATGGAAAAAAATATCACGAACTGTAATGATTTCTTAAAGTGATGCGTGGTGAAAGCACTTTCATTTAATACTCCCCAGCCAGATGTCATTGAGGAAAAATCTCAATGCTCTGGCCACATTTCACTGTTTTGTCTTGTTTCTTACTGTTTGGAAGCCTACATTTTCTACGGATCACTTTGAAAGGAAATACAGAAGAACAATTATGGAATATAAAAAATGTTATTTTAATAATTCTTTGCATTTAAGCATGAAGGCATTCTCAGAGCATGACTGAAAGCTGAGCCGACTCGGCCGAGAAGGGCTGTGATAGCCTCGTCCAAAGAGCTACAACCACAGGAATACTCCAGCGGAGAACTGCTGCTGTTGTCAGACTGAAGAGGGACATTCATACAGGACCAGAGCAGAGTGAAATCTAAGAACCATTTGCTGCCCAGAGAGGAACAATTTGGAGATGGAACCAGTGTTTGCATTCAGAACATTCCCAGGAAACTAAAGCCAAGGGCCCGGACATCCAGCTGGAGCTGGGACAGACCCAGTGTATGATGCACAAATAAGCGACAACCTAATACAACATCACAGTCCTGCACCAAGTCCACTGCAAAGGACAAAACAGAGTCAAGCGAATGACATATTCTGTATCCACTTACTGTACAAATATAGCTAAATTCCTAATTTAAAACCATTCGCTACTTGATTCCTTTGCTGTATAATATTTCCAATGTGGCCCGCACGGTATTTGGCAAAAGGAGCAGTTTAACAGCAGGCTGGCTACATTTCGACTGCCGAAGCCCCCGTTTGAGGTCAGCAGTGCAGACATGGCAAGCAGCCGTAACAGTTCAACACGTGTAAACGTTCTGGTTATGCCAAGTACAAGGGATGGGGCAGGAGTGTGGAGGGGACAGACCTCTGGTGACAAGGCGCGTGCCCCGAGCCCCATGCCAAGGCGAGAGCAAACGCACGACGCTGCCAAGCCCCGTATCCTGGCGTTTGCTGACTGCACCGTTTCAGACGAGACCCGAAACCATCGGACGCTAATCATCCCGTACGGAACGTGGAAAGTAATATCGCATACGGCACACTCTCCTCCTCTGCGGCACGCGACGCCGATTTCCAGTTTCCCGACCAAATCAGATCTTAATTACTTAATAACGCTTCTTTCATGGCGTTCCTGTAATCAGGCAAATCCCTTGTACTTAAATAGTCAAATAAATCTGCTGAGCTCTGGCCAATAAAATATCCATCTATGTTACATTGGTTTCGGAAATAAGCAACATCATATATCACATACCCAGTATTTAAAAGAAAATTAGCTAAACACTAGACTTTCAAATGTACTATTTCATATGACCCATATGGCCACATGCACGCTATGCTCAAAACAGTGAGAAAAGGCAATGTGAGGTACGTAAGGATTCTTTTATTAACTGACAATATGTACAGTACATTTTCCGACACAAAACGTAACACGGAACATGACAGACTGTATTTACAATTCACTTTTTACAAAATGCCTTTACAATAATTTTTGTCCCTTTGAAGAGTGACGAAAATGCGCACACACTCACACGCACGCAAAACACATACATAAATAAATAGACATTTATTTATTGTACCACAAGTATATTTCTACATAAAATTAAGCACATAACACATAACTCCATTATTTCCACACTAAATTATCAGTCTATTACTAAACGGTAGATATTCATTTCCATAGAGATGTCTATTAGTCATTTAGAGTAATCTCGATAATACAGTATACTCAAAAGAGGTAACATAGATGTATTGCAGACCTAGAACTGGACAATATATTTTGTCATGCAAAACCTTAGAAAAGAGGTTTCAAGCTATGAACTTCTTTACATTGTTAATCAAAGGGATTTCTACATGCAATGCATATATAATGTCTCTCCATTCGAATGACACTGGCTTTATAGTTATGCAGTCCAACAGTTCTGTATACATAAGCATCCTTTCTTTGTTTGACACAAAGGTGTAAACATCTGATTCTGCTGAATTATCCTCTTATACCCTCCTTTCCAAACAGCATTTCTAATTACTCCCTTTTACATTTTACTATATGGCCTTCTTTCCCTTTTTTTTTTGCATGGTTTTATTTATTTTCAGATTGATGGTAAAATAATTTGTGGACAGAAATTCTTCCAAACCCCACTGTGATCCCGGCCACAACAACTCGACACGTCACGAGATGCATTCTCAGTTCACAGGGTCACGGAGCAGCAGTCCACAAAGTGCAACTCTTGCTGGGTCATCGGGGATTTGGCCCCAGATAAGCGGGACTTGGTGAGGAGCAAGAGAAGTCTGGGCTTGGGCTGTCCTGGGCGGGCTGAGCCGAAATGGGCCGAGGGCCAATCGCATACCGACTCAACCGACAGACGCCATCCTGCTGCATGGGGGTTGACAAAAACACGGGGGTCCAATTCTGGTCCTGTTCACTTTTACCTTTGTACTCCTTCACGTTTCTGTGGTGGCCGGCGGGACCGGTTCTTGTTCTGGATGGTCAAAATGGAGCCTCAGTGCTTCTCTGCCAGTGTCCTCTGGTGATGCAGATGATGTTGCCTGAGTTTTGGTCCTGAAACAACCCAGAAGGTTGAAAGCCTTTAAATGCAACTGCCATGTTTTTAATGAGCCTCCAACAACAATATTGGTTCAAATCCCCATACAAAATTAATAAAAACATTACAAATAAGCTAGAATATTACACTATATTTTATACAAATGACTTACAACTTGCAGATCTTCAGATAGCATTCCACTCTGGTTTATGTTAAAGTAAATGTATAAATCAGAGGTTCTTAACCTTTTCTAGATCACAGACCCTTTAAGAATACGAGGAAAGCTGAGGATCTCTCCTAGGAAAATTTCCCTAAATAAAGTCAAAGAAAATATTGCTGTACTAAATGCACTGTAAACTTATTACCTTCACATAGAATTATAATAAGCACATAGTAATGTTATTATTTTTTAAACTTATTTTGTTAGGCAGTGTTATCCTCAAAACAAGTCTGTTCTTCGGGACTTCCTGAAGTCCATCCACAGACCACTAAGCAGTCATTGGATATAAATCAATACACCATCTGTTGTTCCACAATTCGGTTCCATTAATTTTTATTTTTATATCATGCTCTTGTCAACAGTTGACACACAGCGCTGAACAAAGGTCCAAGGGAAGACCAACAAGAAGGGAAAGACGCAACAGATAACCTGCTATTAAATCATACAGAGTTAAATGTTTTAATAAGCCAGCTGGCAAGTGAGGAGATGAAAACACCCCCCCCCCCACAACAAGAAGGAGGGGAAATTAAACCTCCTGGGATCCAAGTACACTTACTATGTGGGTGAAACGACACTACAGCGGGTGTCTGGAATGTCTTCACAGTGGCCGGGCCTTCCCCTCCAGAGGTTAGAACCTGGACTTCCAACTTATAGTACGTTGCTGGTCGCAGGTTTGAAACCACCAAGAGATTATGGTCCTGAGACAGAAGATGGAAAACCTTGCACTTAAAATTCCACTGTATTTTTACAATGGAGGAACCATAATTTGTAGTACGTTCAGAAAGTCATCAAGCACACTTTTCCGTACAGTACTATGGAAAAACAAAACTGGTTACGGCTGCAGTTCCCCACTGTATCGCTGTATTGGTATAACCACAAAACTATATGTAACAAGTACAGTGTGAAATTATGTTGTATATCAGCACAAGACCTCATTACTGTTCCTCTTTCCACACAGATTTTCTTTATCCTGAATTATCCTTTAAATGCATAAAATACAATGGCTTGCCTTAGGCATTCTCCTGCCTTTTCCCAGACCTCCCACACAACAGCCGTGAATGGGAAACGTTGACTCAACTTTCCACGTTTAATCATAATTTGAATACACTTTCAGGGAGATTAGCAAACTATAAACACGATAAAAATCCAAAGCCCTTCCACGCTGGGGAGACTTGAAAAAAAGCCAAGAGCAAATGCTGTCCACGGCAAATTCAGCATGACAAATAAGCATTCTATAGTCACTAATTTTTTTGTTACTTCTTGCAAGAACATCTCGGTAGAAAGTAGAAGATCAAAACGATCTCTGGGGGCGGTGGTGAACAAGACCTGGGTATTCTTAATAGAGGAGATTATGTGAACTTTAGGGCTTTTGAGACACATCCGACAGGATGAAGTATGCTACTGGGGTGGCAGACTGCTAACAGGGTGTGAATCAGGGGAGGTTCCCTTTTTTAAAGCAATTTACCATGGTTAAGTTGCTTACAATGATTTATGAGTTTATTCAGCTGGGCCATTCTTACTGAAGTAACTTAGGGTAACTACCTTGCCTAAGGGAACTACAGCAAGAGGTGGGATTTGAACCTGGGTTCTTTTACTTGATAACCTACATTCTTCAAGTGGAAGGCAGCCACTGTAAGCACTATGCCACCTGCTGCCTTGTTGTACATCGTAAATAAGGCTTCTGTGAATGTGTGTTGCAACAGAATAGCATCTGGTGATGTACCGGTGGTAGTATCTGAGACTGGGAGATGATGCTGTTGGGCAGGCTGTTCTGACGGTTTTCTGTGGTGACCTCGGCCCATGTGACCTGGAAGCCGGTGACGAGTTGGTGTGGGAGGGGCCTCGACACCTTCCAGAAGAAGTTGCCGGTGATGTTCCCCTCGTGGATGGAAAAAGATGCGGTCAGGTTCTCTGTTCTGGTCAACACTTTGGGAAGCGGTGCTCCTGAAAAGGTAAACAGCACCAAGTGTGTTGCCAACTTAACAGAACGGAGAAGCTTCAGCATCACACGCTGGACAATGTTTTGCATTAGGAGCTTACCTCCTTCTCCGTGGCAGTGTACAGGCTTAAGGCTCTTTCCCTGGACCACAGAGCAGGGTGGTGTGAGAAAGGTGGTGGTCTCTGCTTTGGAACGTCCCTTGGACTTTATTACGAGGACAGTCACTTTGTACTTGCAGGCGAACAGCAGGCCGGGGAGGTTCACATAGTTCTCCTGAACCCCAAAAACCCATCTGTAAGCATTACTGTTCTCTGAGTTGCATGCAGACTGGTTTGCAAGGAACCAAAAACATGGCCAGATACATTTACATTTTTTCTTTTGGCCGATGTCTTTCTCCGAAGCAACGTACAACAAAAGTGCATTTCACAGCAAACATGCCATTCTTGCAGCACAGCTACTTTTTTGAAAACCACCATTTTGCTGGCATATATTACATGAGCAGCTGCCTACATATCAAAATCAGGCAAGAAATACCAAGGTGATCCTGACACATTGTTTTACACACATTTACTGATCTATTTGAAATGGGTCTCAATGCAACGGGATTTTGGGACCCTTTTTGAATGCTAGGAGGGATTCGGCAGTTCTGTGGGATGCTGGGAGGTTCCCAAACCACGTCAGCGAGAAAACCAAGGACTTGTCGATTTTCAATTTTGAACCTCCTTTGAGAAGAACCACCAAGTGGCCTAACCTAAAAGAACACTGCTCTGTTGCTGGGGTTCAGAGAGTCATCAGATCTTGCAGATATTAAGGTGTTGATACTTTCATCATCTTCTACAGTACAATAAATGCACTAGGCTACACAAACAAGCAAAGACAGCAGACTAAGAGTGTTGTGGACAAATGGCACCATACTTCCGAAACCCTATAAACCCAGAGAAAATTAGACAGTAGGTATTTTAACCTGGAGCTTCTTCATGGGACAAACATAATGGTCTAAGCTTCAGGGGTATCCGATTAAACCCAAGCAGGGGGGTGTCTCAGAATGCAGTAACACACGTGTTAAAAAGCAAAAAGAATTGCTCTGGAATTTGGTCTGACATACAGTAAAAATATTCCCTAGCAACAAGAAAAATACTGCCTAAACAATGTGTTGATTACCAAATTACTGCCATGAGCTGGGACAGGGAGCTAACAACACTGCCGTCAGGACTAAGACTCTTCTCGCGGGCCAAGGAGCTACACTCCCAGTTCCCGGAAACACGATCTTTGAAAATGTGTTTTAGTGGGCGTTTTGCCATGTGTTTCTTCTCTGTATCTGGCTTTCAAAGGAGATCTTTCTTAATTTTTTAAATGAATGAATGAAAAGAAAATTAGAAGCACCGTGGTACCAGTTTCCTTATGATGGCTCATTTCCGTACATGTGAGTGCAGAACAGCTGACCTTGTAGCTGGCCAAGTTTACTGTATTTAACAGAACTTTGGAAACACACACCATTAGTCTTGACCTACCTGGGTGACAGTTTTGCCTGGTTCTGCAGTTTCATTGTGGCTGCAGAACTCTGGCATCCACTGGACGTGGTACCGCCTCAATGAAGGATCTGATTTCAAAGGAGAGAGTCAGCATCTGATCACTACACTTGGTCAGCAGTTATCAACATGTTTCCAGACTGATCCAGCCTATTTCGCGGGATCATACTGTGACACAGTGTAAAACATTGTGTGAAACCACCCCTTGCGGAAGTTCATTAGTTGAGGTGATAACCAGCAAGGCCTTAATAACTGGCACATACTCTGAAATGCAGAGAAGGAAACACTGTCCAGATTCCCGTTTTATTTCAATAACGTCGGTGAGCATACCTTTTTCATCAGCCTTATCGAAAACCATTAGGAGACCAAGGTCCTAAGAATGACCTGCTTTACGTTTCTACCTGCAGTCTTTCTCCTCTAATTGCCGCCTGTCAGCAGACCGCAGTGGAAATTGGTCTGGTCAGATGTTCAAAATGTGCTCTGATTACTGCACACAAGTTCTCCATCGAGAAAATCAGTGGTGTTTACATTTGCATCGTCCCGCGTTATTCACAGGCGCTACTACTCCTCAGCCTGTCGCTCAGATTGGAAGTTATACTTCAGCATTAATAATTGAGCCATGCCGCGTTGGCCCCTGGCAACGTCCTGCATTACGGTGGGGAGATAGAAGGCCTTTGAAGGCTCTGACACGGATCTGGCTCCCCAGAGCTAGCAGCCGTTTGGAAGCAGGAGGGAGAAATGACAAGGGAAGGAAAAGAAAAACAAAATAAGATCATTTAGTAAGATGTAACAGGGTGAGCTGACAGGGCAAGCGAGGGGTAAGCCACGAACGTGCCGCAACCGTAAAGAGCGAGAGAGAGCAAATGGCAGTAGAAACTGTGAATGCGATTATGCCTACAATAAAATGAAAATTACACCTGCCTCTGATTTATGCCCAAGAGGTTGATATAAAAATCTGACCATAATATAGACGCATTATAAATTGTCAGCAGATGATTAAGCCGTGCATGTGAAATACATACCAAAAATATCACACAATAATACAGAACAGGAACGCAACATCTTCACTGACCATTAGTGTTTAGCTAGTGCTGCACTGTTCCCTTTTTAATCCATGAAATGAATGTTCTCTTCTAAACAGACTTAAGAACACCTCATAATAAGTACTGAATGGAAATAATACAGAATAATAAAACACTTGCCCTCTGAGACAAGCTTTGCATCACACGGCTTACTGAACACCAGTTCTCAAACCCATAATCTCCCAAACTCAGCCAAGGACACTCCAGAGATATGTGAGCCCACCTGTGGAATCCAAATCAAAACTAAAGCACTCCTATACAAAATACCACAGCCTAATAACTTGTAACAGTGCAAAAGGGGGGAAGCGCTACGCCGTGTGGGAGGCCACTACTGATAATGTGCGCGTGAATGAAGAGGTGGAGAGGGAAAAGGAACAAGGGAGAAGGTGGCAGAGAGCACACATGAAGGAGCTGGATATCTCCATGTGTGTGGACTGTAATAAAGTGCTGTTCCCCTGAGTCCAGCTGGGTCACATCTAGCCTCCTTTTGACTCTGTGATGGGGAAGCGGACATTCTAGACAGGCTGAGGTGGAATGTGGTGAATAAGACGTGCCTGACTGCCAAGCAACTCAGTAGCTCTACACAAATTCTGATTATCAAACAACCACTGCATTAAAACTTGCTTCTTTAAAACTAACATCTTCCATGCTTCAAAGCAAGAAAATGTTATATTTAAAATTTCTACTACAAAATAAAATAATAATTTAAGGTTTCATAGCTCTTTAGTAGACTGCAGAGAATGGCTGTTGGATTACAAAAATGGTGGAGGAGTATGTACAATATAGGAAACTGTGTGTTGCTAGAACAGATGAGGTCAAGAGAAAGACCAAAAGGGTGGTCAATGTGCACAAACAGGAGGGCCTTGTCCATTTGTTTTGTTATGCCAGAATGATCCTGGTCCATCATTTCACAGCATGGCTTAGCTACAAGCTCACTGTGATTCCACTAACTGCTCTGGATGAGGGGTGAGGGAGGTTGTCCTGGTTAGAATTCAACAGAAGGCTTCTTGATCAGGGAAATCAGGCCTCGCAATGCCCCTGGGGCTCCTCTCATAGTTATGTGGAGACTGGCATAGGTGATGACATCTATTAGTAACAAACCATAGACAGCTGAATGAGATTTGACAAGCTACTCTTTGGAGTTGACTCCTGATACTTCAAAATTTCCACTCTGATACAGATAGAAAGCCAAGACATCAGCACATCAATTTCATGCCTCAAGCCTCATCCACTGCTTCTTCCCAAAGAATGAAGTCACGTCTGGTAAAATGAAACTGACATCTTTAACAGCAATAGGCTTTTCCGCGCTGGGAAGCTGCTGAACACGTCTGTCACTAACACACTATCACATGTCATATCTGCTGTTCTTTGAAAAACACAACGTGAACTCCAGCATGTTAACATCTAAAGCTGCATTACTGTTCACTGAACATCTACTCACATTTCATAAAATGTTTACTTACTTACCAGGACTTGTAACCTAACATCTCACTCCATGTTACTGCTGTACTTACCCTGAATTACTATACAACACTGTAAGGGAGAGAATTTTAGCTGAAAAATGTATTCCTATACCTATTGCTGTTGCTGTTGTTGTTATTATTATTATTATTATTATTAGTAGTAGTAGTAGTAGTAGTAGTAGTAGTAGCAGTAGTAATAGGGTTCTATCTATCCAGCTGCCTTTCTCTGCACATATACAGGGATCTCTTGATTAATCTGGTCTTGTTTTACTCATTTTCATTCAGAATGTGATTTGATTTTTAATATCATTACTCAATTTAAGCACTGATCTGCTCAATACATCACGCTTAAACCAAAAAAAATTAGTAAAAAAAAAAAAAAAAAAAAAAATTCCAACATCACAATTTCGTCCAAGCGTGTAAATATGTGTAAAAAAAACATTAATTACACACTTTTTGTGGGTCCACCCACGCCTGAAAACATCCTGCTGGCTGTTATATAATGGGCATTCTATATAAAGCATACACCATTAAGAGGGATTCGTTATAAAAAGGAATTTTGGAGCCAGGGAAAGGTGGATGAAAGGTGGGTTCATGGAGGTGCAGCTGGAGCTGTTGTGTATATGTAAATATTTTTGTTTGTGATTGATCTGTGAATGAGCCTTTTATGATATGGCTCTCATACACAGCTGACAATCTGCATTAATTAATAAACATTGACTTCTTCTGTACTGTTCTATCATCAAGTGTGTCTCTTTCCTCAAGGACACAGTACCCGCAATAAACTTGGTTTCATTTGCTATAAAATGACTAGATATTTCATTCGTGTCGGACCACCTCATTACACCGATCAGCATGATACCTGTGTGCATGCGTGAGTGTGGTACAGTGTGTTTTACAGTGTTCTAGTGATATTTGGGAAAGGGTTTGGGGGATTTTAGATGGGCTGGGAAGCATTCTTATTTTTCCCCATTATAAATAATGGAAATACCTGTCTCAATTTACACATGTTCTATTTATACTATATTCTATTTTCAGGAACCAATTAGATGTGGAAACTGAGGGGTGACTCACCTTTTTTTACCTGTGTAATTAGTTTACTTTTTCATAACTATAGATGGAGAATTCCTATCCAAATTGAGGAAAAAAAGAGGTAATAAAAAATGATATTCTCCTGATAAATACCTAAAGGTACTGATCGCTGCATATTAGTGAACTGGGACTGCTCATTGTTTATTAACCGCTGGGCATTGATCAGTCTGTGTGGATTATTGGGACTTAACCATTGTGTATGGATCACAGAGACCTAACTTCTGAGTAGTAACAGATGTGCATTGACTAGTTATTAACTAAAGTTTTTTTATGATGTCTTCAATACCTTGTGTTTTCTTCCAGTAGATTCTGACTTGCAGCTGTCCATCCTGGTAGAAGGGGGTGCCCACCTCCAGTGCGGACGGGGGTCGTTTTGCTGGGGTGACGGAGATGGACTGTAGCTCAATTTTCTTCCCCTTTGACAACGGCTCTTCTTAGCCAGAGAGAGAACCGTAACAGCTGGAGTAGTTCATCTGTACAATATTTTCAAATGGGCACTACTACTAAGTGCTAACTAAGCAATACCAAGAAAAATCATCCAACGGTTAAACTATTATCAGGCCAACAAACAATACGACAAAAATAGATCAAAGATAGGGTTCCATTTTTGAAATCATTATGCAAGCTTCAATTTGAAAAAAATTAAAGCCAGTTAAGTACAATTATCCCAAATAAAGCAATGAAAGACAAAGAGGGCAAATTTTAAAACTCAAAGCACATATTTCACAGCAGGAGACCAATGCAAACAATGAGTGCTGGCCACTCCATTTAACACAACAGCTTAAACATCTCAAAGCTCAGCATCAAAAACAGCAGATGTCATGTGCTAAACATTTGGAAGGCTACCCAATAACTATCCTTAAAAAATATACATACTTGTGTCATTGGACTGGGCTGTGCTGAAGCGAAGAGAGGCTTTGGAGCTCTTCAGACGCACCTGACCCCAATAGCTGATGGCCTGCAGCTCCACAGAGTAGCTGCTGTTAGCCTGGAGACCCTCCAGATCCGCGAAGCTGTGAGCCTGCAACAGCAACAATGCATGCGAGTACAAACAAGATCGTGGCAACGCTGCCTGAGGCTTTCGCCGCTGTCCAGACAGTTACACTTCAGCGGCCAACTGCAATGCTTCCAACTGAGTTCTTGAGACAGAAAACATTGCCAACATTAAAAGCACATGTGCACTGAGTGGCGCTCTCCAGGGCCAAGCTGGTACTGTGTGATAGCGCTTTATATTGCTGTGAGAAAATCCCACTGTCAAACATGGTGGAACTTAGCTTTTAAATGCTGACACTATACTACCAGCAGGCCTTCAACTACACAGAGTTCCTGACAAACTGTTTTGACATCCCAAACACTAAGGCATTATCCACACCACTGTGATCTCGGCATTCAACTTTAGCATAGTTCCAGTGAGAACACTGTATTTTCCTTTATGTTGTAGCAATAATACATTGGACTATTAAAGAGCTTTTTTAAGGAGGTGAGTTATGCTGGCTTACATCGGGACTCCCAGTGTGGGGATTTGACGTTAACCTCTGCGGTCAGCAGAAGAGCTTGACCTCTCCTTTTGGAGAGAAATACATCTTTTTAGTAGTGGGGAGCAGCAGATTCATACTGGGTATAGTATACTGTAGTGGCTGGGAGGGTGGAGCTTTCCATCTCCCCTTCCGGTTTAGCAAGTTCATGTGTTCTATGGATGTTTTGAGAGTTATTTGTATTTGTCAGATTTATGTGACAGATTTACGCTAATAGGAGTTACTGGGCATGCTGGCTGGCACTACTGTTGGTGATGTACACAACATGACTCTGTGTACTGTTCTGTTCCATGTTCCCCTTTGGTTCCTGCTAATTTTGGGGGATGGTAGGAGTCACGTGTGAGTGCTGTGGTTTAGGATAGACTGACACTGTATATAATAATTTAATTCATAATGTAATAAAGAGTATAAGAGGCTGTTGTGAAGTTTTTCTTAAGTTGTCTGTAGCTTTAATGTAAATTATACAGTACTGTGCAAAAGTCCTAGGCATGCAACTTCAACGTCTGCTGAGAAGTACAGGTAGAGTCTTATCTACCATCAGGGAGGTTTCTCATTGGTCCCAAATTCATTCTGCAGCCTGAGAATGACCTCAAACTCAGTCATACACAACTGTCTTGAGCAAAAAGAAGGAATCCTGCAACAGATGGTATGGTCCCCACAGAGCTCTGATCTCAACATGATCGAGTCAGTCTGGGAGGACATGCAGAGACAGTCAAAGTCTGCAGAAGAACTGTGGCCAATTCCTCAAAATGTTTGGAAGAACCTACCGACCTCTACCTTAAACTGCATGCAAGTTTGCATAAGAGAATTGATGCTGTTTTAAAGGCAAAGGGTGGTCCCACCAAATATTGATCTGATTGAGGTTTTTTTGTCTACTGCACTTTTTAGAAGGTTTATTGATTA
Organism: Arapaima gigas; assembly: GCA_900497675.1. NCBI lineage: Eukaryota > Metazoa > Chordata > Actinopteri > Osteoglossiformes > Osteoglossidae > Arapaima > Arapaima gigas. Next base: position 128,615 of record UFQX01000116.1, read on the forward strand.
ATAAGTATTCATGGCATTATTTTCGAACCATCCTCACTTTATAGCATTTTTCCCACTGGTGCCCAAGACTTTTGCACAGTACTGTACTTGCTAAAAAGCTGCTGTAAGTCAATCTGAAAAGGCTGTAAAAATTACTAAAATGATAATCAAAGTGTATTCCTAATCAGCTGTCAAAAACACAGTGAATGGTTTCAGTTTAATCTCCATAAATGGGTCTCCAACTGATCTAAGTTGAAAATGAAGCCTTCATATGATGTTGGTTAGGCTTTATCACATTGTGTTAGGGGCTTCAAACAATACAGATGTGACCGAAAGTAAGTAAAGTGGTATCCCTTCCACTTTTTCCAAAAAAACCCTTTTGTTTATTTTCTCTGTAATAAGGTGAACCTAACAAAAGAACTTGGTATCCACCTTTCTGTACTTCACATTTAATAGAACAGAACTTTTGCTTCTGATTTATGACATATTATTTTAAATAATAAAACAAATGAAAATGGCAGGGGCATATATATTGGAACCCTTAACCTAACACTTGGAAGCACAGCCTTTGGAGATAATAACTGCAATCTAGTGGTTTCTGTAGCTCAGAATGAGATTTCTACGTCTCCTCTGGTAGTTCGGCTCAATCTTCTTGAGCAAACTGCTCCAGTTCTCTCAGGGTTGATAGGTGCTTCTGCCAACTGCGAGTTTCAGCTCTTTCCACAGATGTTCTACGAGATTCCGATCAGGATGCAGGCCACAGCAGGTGCTTTCTGAGGTACATTTCGAGTCATTATCCTGCAACCGACACACAGCTTTCTCACACCTGGCTGTACCTTTTGCTACAAAATGCCTTGGTAGTCTTCTGATTTCAGCCTGTCCACCACAAATTCAAGGCACCTAATGTAACAGGTAGCAAAGCAACCGCAAAGCATCACTAAGCCTCCTCCATGTTTTGCAGTAAGGATTGAGTAATTTTCTTTGAAAGCTTCATTTGTGCACACAGAATTGGTGTGATTTACCAAAAAGCTCTAATTGTGTTTCGTCTGTCCAAAGGACATTCTCCCAGAAGGACTGTGGCTTGTCAACTTGCATGTTGGCAGACTCCAGGCAGGGTTTTTTGTGTTTCTGAGTCTTCTGCCATGGTGCCCATTTTCATCCAGACAATGACAGACAGTGCGACTTGAAACTGTTGCACCTTGAGTTTGAAGGTCAGCTTGGATCTCTTTTGATGTTTTTCTTTCTCCACCATTTGAATGATCTTTCTCATTCAATCTTGGGTCAATTTTCCTCTCATGGCCACCTCCAGAGATGTTGGCTACAGTCCCATGGGCCTAATATTCTCATCAGTGGTCACAGGAACATCAAGCTCTTTGGAGATGATCTTGTAGCCTTTACACTGACCATGCTCGGCTGTTACGCTCTTTCTAACCTCCTCTGACAACTCCTAGCCATTTCTTCTCCTTTCTATGTTTAGCGTGATACACACAGTGACACATAGCAGCAGAGCAAGGACATTTCTCCATTTAAATTGGTTAAATAAGTAATTATAAGATTGAAGACTCTGTGATACTAACTAAAGGAGAACAGTCTGCTTGAAGTATCACTTATTTCTTATAACTTCTACAGGGCATCAATAATATTGTCCAAGCTGTTTCAGTATATGTAGAATAAGCAGGAATTCAGTTCTAAGAGCTTTCAGGAAGAATGGTGCATTATTTGAATAAAATGTAAGGGCACCAATACTTTCGGCCACATCTGTATACCCACAAACTAAAAATGAAGGTACATGTCCATAACTGTATGGCACTGTGATGTGTCCAAATCTTCACATAAACATATGATTGAATCCTGAAATTATTTTTGTTATTTTTAATAACAGCCGTTCATATCACCTCTCGTAATCAGATTTGTACACTTATCCATTACATTAAATGCCACAGATTTTGTTCTTAAAAAACACGGCTACACTGTTCTTATAATAGTTTGCCAAGTATTGAATAAAATAAACTGCATTTGTGAATACCAGAAAACAGCACTGCGGTTGTATAGATTACTGTAATTACCTGGAAACTTATCGCATCCAAAAAAATCTCATTATTGAAGGAACTTCAAATGCTACAGCACTTTCAGCAAAAGGCTAACCATGTCAAGTAAACATTTTAAAAGATTTTATTTGCTCACAGTAATTATGCCATAATTTGGCACTGTTTCGGGGCCTAGACGATCGATTTAATAGTTTATACAATCAAAGCAACAGCAATAATTATTTCTTATTTCCACTCCAGCACTGTTGACTTTTTGAAAGAGCTGCGGCTTGCAGCGCAGGGCTGAAATGCACTTACTCTAAACAGTATCACCCAGGCCTCAAGCATTCTCCGCCTGCCAACACATTGGCAAGCGATAGAGATAATTACCCCGCTGGCTGTCTTTCTCCTTTTCTTTCTGGTGCTCTTGCCAGTGGCAGCCCAGCTCCAGAAAACCTTGTAGTGGTGCACTGGGATGTCGGGTTCCTCGGGCAACGTCCAGTTGAGTCGCGCAGTCATGGCTCCCTCCGCACTCGTGGTCACATTAGTGATCTTCAGGTTGACTGGAGTTGGTGGGGCAGAGGGATCTGGGGATGCCAAAAATATGCTTTAGCCATAGCTACTGGTGCTTTGGGCAGTGGGCCCAAAGAAATTAACTCATTTTAAGTCAACATGGAGTTAAATCACCAGTGAATTGCTCATTTTCCCCTAGATCTAGAGTCACGGGTCATGAGAACCCCATATTCATGAGTATAAGTATAATAAATATGAGCAAACAAGGGCAGAACAACTGTTCTGCATTCGGTTTTGAATCTGCTGAGAAATTGTTTTTATAGACTTTTCTTCAGTGGATTAACTCCAGAGTAAGTATTAGTGGCAGCACATGCAATTTGGTGACTGAAATATTCAGTTCTACACTATTGTTATTTTTACTTTTGATGTTTTTTTCAGTTTCTGTTATGCAATATGCAAATTCTCTACTGTCCTGCTTGATAAACAAACAAGTTAGCTAAATTTAACTGGTTGCATTATCATTTATTCCTGCCTGTCTCAGAATTCTTCCCAAAACAGACTTGTTTGGAGCTTGTGCTGACTATCTAGAGCAAAAACCTCTCACGGGCAATATCCTCCCTTGGGTCTGAAGCAACACACAAAAATAAAACGGGCATTTATCCGAAGGGTAAGCTTGCCGATTTTTCGGAAAAATTTTAGAGGAACAACCGAGGTAAATTCCCTTCTGAACCCAATAACATGGTTCCTCTCGCCGGCTCTGCTGTGAGACTATTCGTCTCTGTCAAACAGTCATGACTGATTCGCGTGGCTGAAATTGCACCTTGAAACGTGGCGCCCATTATAAAGAGACTCGGGCAGATGGGGCCTCATGCAAGGACTTCTGCATCATCCTCCTCTGTTTTTTTCTGCGTTGTCAGTCCAGCTCAGCCAAAGAGCGCCAGATGTGTAACAACCTCCCTTTAATGAGAAAATGATTGGCCGTCAACTCGGACCATTTTTCGCTTCCACCTGAGACGCTTTGTAGGAGGTGGAAGGCGTATCGGCTCAGAGAGCAGCGTAACATTATGCCAGCAGGATAAATATGCATCCACCGCTTTTGAAAATTGCCCCAAACAAATTACTGCTGCAAGAAGTGTAGAGCGATGATGAGCCCTGGTTGTGTAAACAAACTGCATTGCATAACCAGATCATTATTTCAGCTCTGCTCACTCATTTCATGACAAGGACCATTGTCCAAGACACACAGCTGAGCTTTTGCTGGCTGACTGCAGAAGTTTTGACCGCTCCAGAAGTGGATGATTCAGATCCATCTGGGCATCCATACTTGCATTATGATCGCTGACAATCTGGCTTGTCGGAGCTGTCATCTTTTTATGCATGCAAATGATGCACAAAATATACTCCATCAAACCAAGCCTTGAGTTTGATCAACTTCATGAGGTCTGGACATGACACTAAGAGCACAAAGAGCACTCGGGGGATTGAACCCACACATCTGGACACTATAGTGGAGAAGAGTTTAACATATTCATTTGACCATCAGTCATCAGTCCACCCTAAAGTTTTTAGCAGAGATCTCACCCTAACCCATGTAACCTTTTCCCTCCTGGCAAGTGACCAACAGCAGTATACATTTAGGTCCGGTAATGTTTTACTCATGTAACCATATAGATCTCCTGTGAGGTTAAATTCAATCAGTCTTCATGTTCTTGGCTACTTCAACCTGAGCTTGACATAAACTAGAAAACTGATCAACTGCAAAAGTAAAATGGACCTGGGTACAAGAAACATGGAAGAAGACATGCGATTTATGAGGCGGACAAAATATTACTCTGAGAGGCTATGTAATCATAACTTTAAGTGTAAATGTATAAAATGTGCTACTTTTGATGTGCTTAAAAATGCCTATTTGGGGTTATTCAGACAATAAAATATAGCTTTAAATTATATTCATCTGGATTGCACATTCTGTTTTTAAATTTGTACAAACACTGACTGATTTTTACTTATTTTTAATTTATATTGCCACTGACCACGTTTATGACCTTTCCCCTCCAGGGTTGATCAATGGCTAAAACACTTGTGTTTTGCAGAAGACAGCAGACAAGTAAACCAGATGTTTGTAGATGTAATCTAGATTTAGATGGTAAATCCTCTGCTCAGGGGGTCTTGACCATGGTGAAACTGAAGGGATTGAGTGTCAGCACAATGCAAGGCACCATTGCAATCAAGGTCAGCCCACCCAGGCAGACCCACCTCGAGAAGAGCGGAAGTGTTTGCTGGGGGCCGTGAAGCCTCGGGTCCCATGGACGTTGACGGCAGCCACGCGGAACTGGTACCACCTGCTGGCTCTGATGTCAGCCATTTGGAGCCGTTCCTCTGCGGTCTGACAGGGACAGATGGGAAAGGGATTAGCCAGGGGGTGACCAGGGGTCTCACATTCACGGTTCACATGGGTGCACTGCACCATCAAACGTGACCTCAAAAAAAAACATCTCTGGCACAAAACACAAAGAAAAAAATCTTTTTACTACATTAGTTTGTTTAATTAACTGCACATCCCTCATGAAATATATATACATGATACTTGAAAGGTCAGTATATTACAATTACTGAAATGCAAATGCCAGATATGGGCACAGTACCAGTGAAAAATTTGAGTAAAGTGGCTGAAAATCTTGTTTGTGCTAAAAGCATAAAAACTGAACATCTGAGGAATGGAGAAGTGAGAAGTCATTGTTATTGACCAATGAGTTAAGTGTATAATATTCTGCACCAAATTCTTCATCTGTGAGATGAAGAGAAGATGAGCAGTTGTTCCTATATGATTCCCATCATCCACCATGGAGGAGCCTATGTCATGGTCTGGAGTGGCTTTGTTGGTCACAATTTATACTTTACCAAGTATATGGCAGTCTCAACTTGTATTGTAGTATATTTCTGAGGCATATCATTCAATCAGGGCTACAGCTTTTTGGACAGTGTTTCAATGTTCAGCAAGGTAACAACCCAGAAAACATTCCAAAGATGTGCAACTGCTTGGCCAAGTCGGAATGTACAGTACTGTGCAAAAGTCCTAGGCATGCAACATCTGTTGAGAAGTACAGGTAGATTGTTATCTACCATCAGGGAGGTTTCTCATTGGTCCCAAATTCATTCTGCAGCCTGAGAATGACCTCAAACACCCAATCTCAGTCATACACAACTATCTTCAGCCAAAAGAAGGAATCCTGCAACAGATGGTCTGGTCCCCACAGAGCTCTGATCTCAACATGATCAAGTCAGTCTGGGAGGACATGCAGAGACAGTCAAAGTCTGCAGAAGAACTGTGGCCAGTTCCTCAAAATGTTTGGAGGAACCTACCAACCTCTACTTTAAACTGCATGCAAGTTTGCATAAAAGAATTGATGCTGTTTTAAAGGCAAAGGGTGGTCCCACCAAATATTGATTTGACGGAGGTTTTTTTTGTCTACTGCACTTTTTAGAAGGTTTATTGATTAATAAGTATTCCTGGCATTATTTTTGGAACCATCTTCGCTTTATAGCATTTTTCCCACAGGTGCCTAAGACTTTTGCACAGTACTGTAACACACAACTCAAATTAATAACCTGGACACAAAATGGTGCTTTTAGTTTCTAGCTGCACTCAATTGTGCACTAAATCACAACACACAGATTTACACAAAAGGCTTGCATCTTTTGTTTATTGTGACCATGTACCTGTGCAACAGTCTGCCACTCTGAGGCATCATCCTCACTGGGGTGTATGCCGTAGTTCCACCTACGCTCGACCACATATAGAACAGGCTCCACGGAAATGTTGAACTTTGATGACCAACGGATCTCAAGCTGGCCAGATGGGAGCTCTGAGAAGCTCAGCTCCTTCCTGGGCTTTAATGGGGCACCTGGAAATGAAGCATTTGAACATTTGATGAGATATCTAATTCAAAGCGGCCTCAAAGGTAAGCCTCCTTATACACATCAATAGTACCAGTGAAACTGTGACTACACTTGTATGGAACAAATTGGATAGAAGAGTGAAGGCAACCCAACCGTGTCCTAGATCTCGGGAAACTGCTGCAGAAGAGCTGGGAAGACATGGCAGCTCATTTCCTACTCAAACTTGTTAACCAAATACCTTGTGGAAAAAACGTTTCCAGCAAGTGTAATTAAAAATTCCAGTTGGACTGAAGGAGAATCTGAGTAAATCATACTGATTTGGTTCGACTGGGCAGTTAGAACACATTCTGTGAGTCCGATGATAAACACACTGAGATGAAAAAGCAAAGGTTATGTGTATTCTATTGTTATACAAATGGGGGCTGGTCTGATTTGTATTAGCAGACATTCAGTAAGTTGCCATAAAAAACCGCACTGGCACAGAAACCTACCCCAAATGACTGTTCAGTATGGAGCACTTACCGGATCCCTTAGTCAGCCCACTTCATCCCCCAGGGAACCGCTGCCGGTCCCCCTCAAGGCCAACGCAATGGCTTGACAACACCCTCAACACCCCCTGTGAAGCTGCTGTCCACACATAGGTCTCCCCTAAGTGGCTCCATCTCCACCGGTAATCATTTTTTCCTGCAAATTTCCAAGGATTTCGCTCATATCTTCTCCATCCCAGGGGGCCACCCGCTTAGCCGTACCTTCGAGGCTAATTTCTCTGCAGCCACTGTGGCTGCGGCTTTTGCGTAAAATTTTCACACTCCAGCAAAAACACACCACTAATCGGGCTCCTTGGTTTCTCCATCATTATAATCACAGATGTAGCCTTCCCATAACAAATGTATGAGTGACGTTCTCTGACTAATTCCTTAAAGATGCCCCACTTGTTTCAGTGCTTTGCTCTGTATTACTTACAATCACATGAGGAGTTGAGTGGTCTCCCCCTGTTCAAAATTTAAACACGTGCAAAAGAAGGCAATGGTAAACCACTTCCGTACCCTCAGTTACCATGAAAACCACGCAAGTGGTCACCATAAGTCAAATTCAGCTTGACTGTGCTTACCCTGCCCCTGATCCTGTATACACAGAGGATGCTGGTGGGAGCTTTCATTCCTGCACAAACTTGTATTTTATCATCTGTTCAGTCGTTTCGTGTGGCCAGATGGGAACCTACACGTCAAAGGTTTTTTTTTTAAATCCAGCTTTCTAGATCTCTGTAAACCACTCACTCTGGGAGGAAACCGTATGTAACTAGAATTAGCTGAACCAGGTACTTGAGTGCACTCCAAGACCAGAGTTAAGGAGCGGTGCTTTAGTCCAGTGATCCTGACATGTAAGTGACACTCTCCCAACTGTTAAATCCCAACACACAGGTGGTTCTACTCCAAAACAAACCATGCTTGCTGTATAAAATGACTTCCTAATGCCTTGATTCCCACAAGGGCACTGGCTTGGGAAAACGCAGCAAACAGAGCTCAGCGGAGCCATTTCAATGGATGGGAATGTTTCCAACAGGCTGTTACCACAGTGGTCTCAGGACACTTGATTAAATTACAGCCCATCAAAGATTTACACGAGCACATCAGTTCAAACAGTACCGCTCGTGACAGATATAAATAAATCATAAGCTGAGGATATGTGTCTGCGGGTGCCTTTCCTTAGTTTAACGTATTTGACTTTCCATTTCTCTGGTTAAAAAATGTAACCAAAAGTGCTGAAAAAGGACTGGATACAATTATAAAATCTTCCACTATAGAAAATGATGAAATAAATACTTCATTAATGCTCAGACTGTTACAGATTCTTTATGAGATCTTAAAAGATCTGTGGCACTAGAGTCACGGTGATTGTTTCTATGGGTGGCAGCAAATACCATTGATCATACAGCAAGAGAAGGTGTGCGGCACAGGACGAAAATCTGGAAATGATGAATGTGCCTGACGTCATAAATTTTATTTGTCATTGAAGGCTTTTTTCCTGCCTTCCTCACAAATGTGCTCCGACATCTAAAATCTGGGCCTCTCACACCTTTTTTTTTAAAGTGTCATCCTCAGGACACATTCGGGGGGGGGGGGTAACCCCACCTGCATATACACGTGAGAGTCATCTAACCCTGCCACACGCTCAATTTCACCCCACTTGCTCAGGCTAATCGCTTCCAGCATTGTGTGTAGACCATCCCAAACACACATGTCAAAACTCCACACACAGAAACAATTACACTAGTTACACTGAAGACATAATTAGCTCTTTAACAATAAGCATGGCAGCGCTGGAATTCAGTAAAAAAAAAACCGAAACCTGGCAGGAACATTTGTCTTGGGCTGTGTGTACTGAACAAAACCTGAATAATACCTCATCCTCAAAAACTTCATTACTATAACATTACATTGAGGAGCCACCTTTTGATTTTGTATAGCAGTGTGTTTACTACAAAACATTTTATGAGCACTGCGACATACCATTTCTTACTGGTATAACAAATCTGACTGATGGACAATAACCCGTTAGGAATTAAATTCTGGGAATGTATAATACTACTGATCAAGGTACACTTCAGTTCTAAGAATCTCATTAGCTTTGCCTACCAACAGAACAAATAAAATCACCGCCACTAGACCTTGACATATTACCCATTATGGAGATAATATGATCACTATTGATTACATTCCTTTAAAAGGTACTTTTGTTTGACAGCTAACTAATAGATGCAGATAAAAAAATCTATATCTCCCATTATGCTTATGAAATCAGTATGAACTGACCTGGACGTATTAACCATACCTTTGTAGAGGTTCTTGGGCACCTGGCAGGTATGTCCACAGCCGTTGGAGCAGCACTTCTTGACCGTGGAGCATTCCCCATCCTCCTCACAGCTCTCCACACAGGCAGCTGCGAAGCCACTGGCCTTCTCTGGAGCAGGACAATCTCCTTGCTTCAGAGCCTCCACGGTCTTGAGGAACTCGCAGCTGGTCAGGCACTCGTAGTGTTTCTTGGGGAACAAGGGCTGCAGATGCAGGGAGAGAAAAGATGCATAAACGATGCCAACATTCTTGGTGGTCTTGATCGTCAAAGTCCCACAGCTGTGTCTACACAAATGGCTGGATCACTCAAAGGGTAGTCCGTAACCAGGGGAGGTTGTAGATGCCACCCTCGAAAGCGTGATTAATAGGCCTTTTAAAGCCCTTGTTCACTTATAAGAGAAGAGATAATAAATGTGGCTCATTTCCAACTTCCAATTTGTTCTTTTATTAAAGCTTGACTGCATGAGGTGACATACCTCACACAAGTCTTGACACTGGTTCTCCTTCAAGTCCCATGATCCTTTGCAGGGCTCCAAACACTGAAACAGAGGAACATGAAGATAATTAAGTTGCCACGTGAGAATGTGGGAGCCCTTCGCTGGTGCAGATACCACATGTCTGCTGATGAGGCTCATGCAGCAGCCAAGCCCTGTACTCTGCAGGATCCCCGCCGCTCTCAAGGTGACCTCTGGGCTCCCTGGTTGAATAGAAACTGCCTGCCACCCTGAGCAAAACCTAAAGCGCTGGGAATCTGAAAAAGCCCTGCATAACACTGATATGGTACCCAGTAATGTTCTGGATTTTGTTTGGCGATGCCTCTTCACACATTCCTCTCACAGTGCATCAAACACCCCACCCCCACCCCCCGGTCTGCATCTTACATCGCCTGGCACAGGCATTGACAGTTTCTCGCTGTGGGCTCTGCAGACACCCTGGCTGATGAATGATGCCCCCTGCGTACATGTTTCTGAAATTCGCTGTTAGAACACATGGAATGTATTTATTGGATTCCTGGTACGGGCAACAGATGAAAGAGAATCTTAATAATGTAACTGCCCGGCGCAACCTTAATATCGTAAGTGTGGCAAAGATTATACAGCAAAACATATCATATTCAGCTGTTCCTGCTTAGTTAAAGCATAAGCCACATGTCTTCTCACTGGATACAGTGTTTTGCCAAAAAACACTGGAAAGTCAAATGAAAACAGTTATTATCATGACTTCAGATGGTAATCCAGGAAGGGAAAGCATCATCCTCAAGACAACACAGGCCTCGAAAGGTTGAATGGGATAGCAGTTACCGCATCAGTCATCAGATATAACAGGGAAATTGGGAAGAATTGCCAATAAGTCATGTAAGTAGAAACAACACGAACCCTATCATTATACACTGCAGGGTTAAATCACTGAAAACTACCCTTTTAACTCCAAACAAGATGCGTTTGCAGCTGTTTCACCTTGACAAGGAAAAGGAAAGTCATCCTTTACACCCTGGGCTCTAACTTAGAGAAATCTGTAGGCCCAGTTTAGACAGGTCAATAATTTCATTGTTTACTGTAATTGATGTCATCTGGAAACCTTTCCCATGTGATGCCTCTCAACTGGTGAGCATTTGCATTGCTGGTTTTTTTCTTCCAGAGCTGTTGGGTGAAGCAAACCTCTCGCTCTCATTAGCTAAATAAATAAGAGTTTTTACTGGAATCTCTGCGTGACGTCAAGAACCAATGCTCTTTCTGAACGTCTCCTGGAGACGATCAGTCAACGACCTCTTCAGCTGGCTGCGTCTACAGTTTCTCGTCCTATTATTGAGACGTCATCGCAGGTTCCTCACAAGGGCTGCAAAAAAGATCATGTAAACCGAAACAAATACAACACAATTACAACATCGCTAACAGACGTATCCATATCCTTAAGTTCAAGACGGTTGCTACAGGAACATACATTAATGATCAGCTTTTTTCAGTGTAGGATACTGCCAATACTCCTGCCACACTTGTTATTTCCACTCAGATCATCTTTGCCATTATTGCATATGAAAGTAAGCGTATCCGAACACAACCTTCAACTAAAAGGATGCAGACTTTGTGAGACAGTGTAACTCTCTTCTTACAAAATACGTGGCTCAAAACCAACAAAGCAAGTGGCTTTCCCCAAAAAATGCCCAAAAAGTGCTGTCCAAATTCACACAGCCACCTAGGGAGTAGACACTGTTTATAACTCTTTAATTTGCTCATTAAGAGGAGTCATGGTTATTCTGCAATAGTCAGTGAAAAAGTTTATTTGTTTTTATTGAGTGCATGAGACATGCTCGTGGCTAAGAGAAAAAACTGGCTCCCCTAAGACAGTCAGAGCCTGGGTGCTAGCCAGGCCGCCTGGCTGCACAGAACATGGTCGGTTTAGTAAGTGTTTGACCCGTCCCGTCTTCCAAAATGGATCTGTGATGCTGTCGCACCCATTGCGTTCACAGCTGTGCACAGCAATTTCCAATTAGCCAGCACCTGTGAAGGAGGCATCTACATATTTAAAATGGAGTCCCCACTTGCCTAAGTGTCGGTGCACTTTCAGACTGATGCTGAAAAAGCTTCAGGAGCAAAAAGAGGACATGCAAACAATGGCTACTGACGTTAGTAATGGATCAGTCTTGAATTTTCAAACATACAAACACTGTCCGTTTTATTTTCAGCTGCATTATAACGAATCTTTTTTCGAAAATTTCTGTTCGTTTTGTAGGGCCACGACCCATTTTCATGCTGCAAAACCAAGAGTTTGGCAGCACACAGTACACAGCACCCAGACAGAAAAGCAATGTAGGAGAGACTTAAGACAACTGAGTTCCTCAGTGTTTACACCTTCTGTCAGGCGCGTGTGAGAGTTGGTGTCAGGACGATGAACACGGCACGGATATTGGATGTATAGCTCTACAGTCTGAACTGAACACCAGTTCGAGGAGACGCGTTTTTATTTTCAGTCACTTTAAATTAGTTTCAATTCTAATGGAGCTCAAAGTTATTGAAAAGTTGTCTTAGAAAGTACAGTTTATTTATTATAGCTATAGCTATGTATTTTAGGCAATGCAACTCACATATAAATCAAAGGACACCTGTATTATGTCCCAGCGTGTACAAAGTCTTCCTTCGGATCCAAGTTCCCGTGTCACTCTGTTATTTTGCAATGTAGGGAAAAAGAGAAATGGTAGAGAGTAACACTGGAAAAAAGAAATTTTGGGGAAATCGAAGAACTGGAAGTTACAAGTTTCAATCTCAACCATTATACAATGAGAAACCACTGGAGGGCAGCAGTCTGAGAACCTATCATTTATTATATTTCCAGCTGGATGATCATGGCTCAAGGTTATCATCTATACAAGAGACAATCTTCTATCCAAGTTGAGAAAATCCTCCAACATACGCGTTTCACATGGCTGCGCCTTCATTCTGCCTCAAAGACTCCATAGAGCAGGCTTGCAAAAACAACAAGATAAGCATCGACATTACAGTGAGAGCTCTAGCCAGCTTTCACCTGTGCCAAAAGATTCCAGATCCCCTCTACAAATCATCAGATACACAGCACATCCCTGCCTCAGTCCTCAGTGTGAACACACTCATTCCAGTTCATAAATATTGCGAGTATGAAGATCTTCGTATCAAAGACTCTCGCACAGCAAGATATTCACATTTGACAGCACTGGGAGTGAATAGTTGGGGAACAAAACACTTCTAGAGCCAATCAAAGCAGCTGCCAAAATATTTAAGCCACTTTACATCCCATGCATTATTGAAATAACATACAGTCTATCTATTACTGGTATATTTATAATTGATCCAGTCTTTCCGTGCTACAATACATCATATCTTGCGATATGTCTGCAGCAGACTCACAGAAAACACACAGCTCATAAATAACAAAAGGCGGCAAGAAGTCTTTCATTTTATTTTAATATACTTGGGCAAGATGCAATCTTTTTTCAGCTCTTGAAAGAGTCAATACATCATATACAATGGAATGCAAAGTTAGCCAAAAACAATTAGGGTACCGAAACACCCAAGTGGACACGATTACAATTTGTCATTACTTTCAGACGCACACACCCAAAAGTTGACAGCCAGGAGGGACAATGGGAAGTGATGATGGAGGACTTGCGGCACCACTGGTGAGAACTGCAGCAAGAGCCACGCTGTCAAGATCAACATCCACTGGTTAGGAAAAGGAAAGTTCCCGAATACACAGAAACCACCGCATCGTACACTTACGTATATCCATTTAGCCGATGCCTTTGTTTGAGGCACCTTACAACATGAGAATTTTACCCTGGGCAACTTAAAATGATTTACCCGTTTATATAAGTGAGTCATTTTTACCGTGACAGCTTAGGGTATGTACCTTGGTTGAGGGAACTACAGCATGAGCAGAAATGCAAGCCTGCGTGATTCAGTTAGAAGGGGACAACTCACTATGGTACATACTGCTTGATCATCCATATACTAATAACTGTACGCTGTTTTTGAAAAAAAGATCTGCCAAACTAGTAAAACGTAAAGGTAAATCTACACCAAAAACATCTACATCCATGTTATTCCAGACCCTGCCAATAACTTGCATGACCTTGCAATACATAACCTTAGAGTTTTCCATATGGGACGTCCATCCTGTGACGGAATAACCAGGTTCGCATGCTAGACAGCATCCCGGTAAGAAGGATGTGTTCCACACACTGTTGTGTTGCAATTTTATCATAACTACTCAGAAAACAATGCTCTGCATGGATAAGCACCGCAGTCACAGGGGCTTTCCGGGTCTGATTTCACGCTGTTTTAAGCAGGACCTTGGCTGTGCTGGGTGAATCCCAAAAACCACTCACGAGGGCCACTGCGGGAAGTAGATCCATTCCCTATAGGGAATCCCTGTTAGTTTGGGTGTTTGAAAGCAACGGAAGGGTTCTGGAGACTGGTTTCTGAAGAGAAGTCATCGCCGGAGGGGGTCCAACTGTAGTAAAAATCCACATTTCCAAAAGAGAATAGCTGGGACGATGGAAACTGTGAATAACGGGAGGCAGAGTAAACAGCAGATGCGTGATCGCGAATGGTACCCAGGCGACTTGGTCTGGTTTATGAACAATGACACAGTACTGGTGGAGATTGCGGGGGGTAAGAAAACACAAACTAGGGTCAGAACAAGAGGGAAACAGACACACCTCAAGAGATTCAGAAGAAAAGTATTCCCATCTCACGTTGACTAGTACATGCAAACACTAGACGGCAATGATGGAAGAGGTACATGTGCAGGATTTTGGGCAATTCTGATTAGCACTTTTTGTGACTAATGATTCACGGGGGTTTCGTAGTGCAAATGGATTTTTTTTTCTTTCATACAAACAGTACAATCCTGGGGCATAGATTCAGGGAAGACATGTCTTACGCAGTGCCAAAGTTTTCTAATATCAGAAGAGCAAAAACTGGCACAAATATCTTTATGCAGCAGAATCAAGCAACCAGTCAGTGCCCATCAAATCCAATGTCAGATGTGGCATATTTAAAATATACACATTGCACATTTTAATAATTTATGGAGGTAGCTGAGCAGCCTGCAGGTGGCTGCCAGTGGAGCTTTGTTCCTGTGAAACATATGGAATAGGGAGGAATCTCAGAGGACGGTCAGAAACTGTAAATGTGGGCCGGCGGTGCCTGAATTACAGCCTCTTTCTGCTGTACATCCCCATTTTTAGTGTGAAAACATCGGGCAGCTCAATTACAACAGATTTCAACATGCGGTCATATTTATCAACCGCCCCTCCCCCTTGCCTGCTTGGCTCTCACTAGAGGCGGATCCCCATCTACATGTCCAAGACCTGTTTGAGGTTCCCAGCCCTGACACTGTCCCCCCTCAGGCCCCTCTGCCTCGTATGTCTGTTGTCAGCACCATTACTCATGTATAGACTCCCCCGTCAGCCCCATATACTCCCTTACACACTCCCCTTCACGGAGAGCTTATTCTTATTCATGGAAGCGGTCTCTCACTCCCTATTATTATCACGTTCAAAGTTGGTTTTATTTCTATCCCACAGAACGATAAACCAGAGCTACCCCCCCCCCAACCCCAACCCCACTACTACCCCTACCCCAGTCCAATAAGGCAGTAAAAATGGTCTCAGAAAAAACAAAAAGGAGAGGAAGATGCCTTGAGATCTCAGGACCGTAAGTTTTGCAGCTGCCTGCAGAAGAGGACGAAGGCATCGCTCTGGCCCCAGGGAGCGACAAATCAGGCTTAAGTTCACTTCTCAGGGCCCTTTATAAGGAGCATTTCTCAAGGAAGGAGTGTCTCCCTAGCGTTACACGAACACACCCAAAAGTGCTCATCGTCATGCAGGAACTGTGCTGTTCAGAGTAAGACACCAATATGTAAAACATTGTTCCCCGGGGGCATCTGTGCATAAATATTCATAAGGTGACGGGCCTCCTTTCTCCTCTTTTCTGTTCCATTTGACCAGTGCAAGACTGCCCTGGTGGAGTCAAAAACATCAACATAACCTAACAATAACCTTGGATATACATGCACCGATGCTAATGGATATTTAAACAGCAGGTTTTAAATTCAAGTCCAGCTCCAGGGTTGGCAGTGCAGTAACTCATCACAGCACAGCAGATGACCACCTATACATCCCTCTCTGTTACAGTTGCGTCACATCCCCAAAAAATAAAACACAGGTATTCTTTGCAATCCAGAGGTTCATATCAATGGTACAATACAAGTGAACCAGTTGCCTTGTATCTATATGTCAAGTTCTTCTCTTTTGATTCAACTAAAAAAACTGTAAATTTACTCGTGTTTTGATATATGTGCATTACTATTTATTTAGTCGATAACTTTGTCCTACTTGACTTATAATATTACATAAAAAACTTTTCAATGAATAACCCATTTACACAGTATCAATTCAGGGTAAGGACCTTGATCAAAGCAGACTACTGTAGGAGTTCATATTCAAACCCAGAACTTTCAGATGACTGCAAGATGACAGCTGTAACCACTGTGCTGTCCTCATTATTACAAGTTTTGTTAGAAAGCTTATTGTAACTATACCCTTCTCAATTACCTCAATATTGTTTCTAAGTAAAGCAGAACAGATGTACACCCGGATCTGCTGTGACAGTTCACGTACGAGCAAATCAGTGAAGGGATAGCTGAGAATTGGAAAGAGGGAGAGGGGGGTGGGCTGAGGAAAGCTCACTGAGAATAGAGACACCTTTGCTCTCTGGGACCTTCGCTATCCGCCCCCTGCGTGGCATTGAACATTAATTTGACTCAGCTTTCTTTTCTGGTGATGTTTACAAATGGTACATTAGAATCTGGGCCCCACATCAGGTTCATTCACAGCAACTGAACTGCAGTCACAGTGGTTCTCATGGTTACCGCCATGGCCAAGACATTTTGGGGATGGTTTTCAAATGACTGCTGACTCACTTTTTGCATTTCGCCCACAGCCGCATGCAAAACGGTTTTGACCCTGCCTTGCATACCACAGGTCTGCACTCATGAAGCTCACAAATCATGAGGACCAAACCAGAATCTCACCATCACCACCCAATCTCCAAGACATAAGAAACACCATTATCGTATTTAATAAAAAATTACTGTTTGTGGTGTTGTATGCTCATGATGTTACGAATAAATAACCTATAAAAGCAACTGATTTTTTGGGATTAAAAACGGGCTCCATTTCCATGTCGCTTGCCAGGTCCATTCACAAGCTTGTTTAGTCACAGGTCAAATCGCTTCTTTTCTTTCACTGGAGGTAACTGTAGATAATCTACAGAGATGGGCAGATAACAAAGGGGGATATACCTCACATATACAGTTTCGCTGAATTCAATCCGTGCTGGCACAGCGCGGTTCTACGGGTTTTTCCAACACTCCCTGCGTGCCGTGGGGAACGGCACCCAGTTGTTGACACAGCAGGTGGCGTTACGTGGAGACAGTATTGGAGCTCGACTTTAATTATTTATCCAAGTGCATTTACAGGAAGACAAAACAGAGTCTTGAAGGAAATATCTTTGCAAGAGTAGGCCAATATTGGGAGGGGGAGGTAGGGTGGGGTTGGTCTTATAAATTATACATGCCTCCACAATCAGATGCAAGTGCCTTATTTATGAGCTCAAAAGTCACTATGATGCTTATCCTACTGTGGAACAAAATGTGTTTATTTCCACAGTGACACTTGTTTTTTTTCCACTCCCGTTCCCAGCACATAATGCTGAAACAACACGGTCGTACGCTGTACGTGCTGTTTCGGATGCTGGCCTACATGTGAGAAAGCTGTGCACTGCAGGAACGTTCACCAAATTCATCACGTTTCTTAAAAGGGGGAGTGGTTTACATTTACAAGACCACGAGCCTCCGCAGGACACATTTATCAGGAGGGGGTGATGGTTGAAAAGAAGTTGGCTGCCGTCCTACAAAAGGACAATTCTGGGAAAACTCACTTTTTATGATTTGGCTGATCTGGTCTATTGTATCTTTACTCACTTCTTTTCATTTCCACCCTCATTCTTTGACAAACAAAACAAACAGTCGTCCGATATGAAACTGCCATAATCCAGTTCATCGATCCCTAACCACCTAACCCTAACCCCAACTTTTGCTGTGACTACCTCAGAGACCACTGGCTGGAGTTCCCTTGCCTTACTTGTATTTGTTATGATGCATGTAACTGTACAACATGTCTGTGTTTGTGTGTGAACAATGTTTACTTACGTTACACCTGTGCAAACCATATTTCATTTCTGCTGCACACCTGTACATAGTTAAATGAAATTAACCATGAACAGTAAATTATTCATGTATTTTGACTTTATAATTATACAATTACATACAAGTGAAGATACCTGCTTATTAAGTCCTGGTTTAAGACAGAAAGCCGCAGTTTATTTCACTAAATGCGAAGATTCCCGCTTCGAAAAACCCAGAAACTTTTACTCGGTTCAGTCTGAATCCACTTCGTTTCTAAACCGTCACACCAAGAATAAAAAAATAATTATTTAACAACATAAATACAATAAACATACTTAATGATCTTATTGCTGGCATTTCAACTCATGTAATGTGCTGAGATTAAGACCAGATCAAGTGTTTACTTCAAAGCCCTCTACGCCATCAGCAACAGTGCCCAAATCACAGGTCCTAATTCATTCTCCCACCAAACGCTGCCATTTGTGTTCAGAGATAAGCACCACTTGTGTACACCTTAGGACTGAAGGGATTACAGGCAATTAAATTCAATTGGGCTACGCTGAGTGTCTCCTGCTGAATGCAAGATCAGCTCCGCCGAGGAAACAAAGGCGGACAAGGAGGTTTGCACACCGGTGGTTTACCGGTGCCTGCTGAGAACCCCCCGAGTCAGCATTCAGGCAGCACACACTTCTGCACAGGTTTGGTTTGTCATTTTTCCCTCGCAAGCGCCATTAGAAAGCATAGCCAATTCCTCTTCTGGCCAACTCTTGGAAAAAAACACTTTGGGAGTGTTTCACATTGTTCTGTTTGACTACTGTGCATTACTGACTGATGCTGTCCAGAAGTCCAGTCAGCTGAGAAAAAATGTCTGGAGGATTCATATGCCAAGGACAAAAAAAAGTGTTCCGTGTCATTGAGGCTGACACAGTTTCGTTGGCAGATCAGCAGTCTCTTCATTATTTCCACCTATTTTCGAAACACCATCAGGAAACTGAAATACACGGGTTCCTCATCTTAGAAACACAGCCAGGAGCAGAAATCTGTTGGCAATTTGTTTTGTTTGCAACTCCATAGTCACGCTTACTACTAAGTCACAGGTGATAAAAGGTCAGTAGTAACTGTAACAGAAAGGTTAGCAATACAGTAATACTGTTACAACTTCTGTAACAGTTTCAAATATTGCTATAATAAAAAAACTTTCAAAGACTTTATTTTTTATATAAATTAAAGCTACACTGGTGTTAAAGATAATAAAAAAAGAAAACATACAAATGTATAATATATGCAAACTTATTCAGTCAATTTGGTGACCAACTCACCCCATAATCATGTATTTTTCCTTATCTTGGTATTAGCTACCAACACTCAGGAATGCAAGACACAAACTATAAACAGTGGAAATGAGCTGAATTAAGGTGGTCCCACACTCCTATCTGGAACTTCTTTACCTCTATCTATAGGCTTGGTGGGTAAACACAGGTTACATTATCTCCGCAATAGCGAAAGTTTAGACAATAAATAAGGAAACACTTTTAAAAATAAATAAAGTGGAAAGTGTTTATGTCTTCAAAAATGTGTAACTCAAACACAGAGAACAGGAGGAGTCGGCACAGAAGAACTTTAATGACAAACACGGAGGCCTATTCCTTTCGAGGCACTGTGAGGATGACAAACTATGTACATTCTGGCAGATTTCTCCAAGCATCCAACTCTAGCTGCCAATTATCCCCCACGACTTAGAAACCGAGACTTTCCGAAAGCACCAGAACCTTTTCTGACAAACCTCAGGGCAAGCCATTAGGCAATGTCACAGACAATAATTGCAGACTATGACAATGACACGGATTAAGGCCTGGATTAGAAATGAAATAGAGGGATCTGAATAAATGAGGAGTCTTTTGAGATTTTGATCTACAAATAAGTAGTTGTTAGAGATTTCAAAAGCTCAAACTGTACCATTGTTTCTCATTAAAACACCAGCCTTAGGCTGTCACAACTAATTTCTCAATCATGGACTTTGCTGAAGTCTGTTTATTATTTAAGTTTACACTCTATAAAATTCTAGGTTTGATCTTGGTCTTACAGTAGTCATCATAAAAAGTGGAACAGGTACTGAATATATCCCTCTTAACCCTCTGGTCATGTACCATCTTCAGAAACGCCATGCTTGTTTCATCTAGAACTAGAACCCTTGGTGCATCATTCTGATCTACATCTGCGCTACACTGACATAGGGCTCACCAACACAAGAGCTCTGTTCATACTCAATAAATGTAACTTGCTTTGACAAAAAGCATAACCAATGTGATTTCAGGCCGCACTCCAGCAAGGGGCTGGCGTGGCTGTGGGTAAACTCGCAACCCCCAAGCGGCCCATCTGTCCACATGCTTGGGAGGATGCGTGCCACTGGGCCGACTCTCTTTTGGAATGCTGTGACAATGGCCCGAGGGGCTCCACCTCCATTTATCAACCGAGGACTCGCTCCCATGACATCACGACATTCGCTGATCGCCAGGCGTGTTTCGGTCTTGAGCAAATCTCCCCAGACGATCGAGTCAGAGTAGACAACAAAGAGAAGCATTGTGAGAGCACGCCTTGAATACAGCTACTGGAAAAAGTAAACTGTTTTCTTTAGTTTTTTCTTTAATGGCATGTACACCGTAAGAGCAAACTTGGGCAAAAAGCTGAAAACGCTGAACAATTCCCCGGGAAAAAAAAGTCCTACATAATAAATGGCAATGCAGCTTATCATCCCAAATGTTGAACAATGACAGGAACGTTGTTGTTCTGTTAGACCAGAATTTTAAGTTAAGATGGGTTACGTATGCACTCGCTGTAGAAAAGTCAAGAGAACAAATTGTTGTGGAAACACTTTGGATGAACCCCCACCAACTACCACACATCCCACCACTGTGCCAGTTTCAAAGACCCAACAATGAAGCCCCACAACACTGTCACTCATTAGGCCGCTTAACAGCCCCTCATCAGAAGAAATACTATTGATCCTTTTCAAGGGACCTCTTTCAAGTATCCTCTCCTTTGTGAGCAGGTAGTGAAAGACCGGTGGGATGTTCCTCAGGAAGAGCATCCAATGAAGTTGAGGCCGCATCATAAGAAGGGGCCCTCAAAGCAAAACAAAACAAAAATAACAGAAACACTTTTGCAATTTCAGGGAGAAAATAATACTGCGTACAAGAAGTAACAACAGGGTCTCGCTGTGTGACAGAACAAGATTATTCAAAGGAGATTTTCTCAAGTTTTGCTGATTGAAGAAAATCCCAAGGGGGGGAAAAAGCGGGAAAATAAAATAATAAAAGAAAATAGTTGCAATCTGTTAGATATAATAGACAAAAATGCTGGATGCTTGAAGACATTTGCTCTATGTGTTCATTAAATGCAGCAGCAGCAGCAGCCATATCTCACTGGACCATGAATAAATAATTCAGTCCGTTCAGCAATGGATTACAAATAACTAAGGCATGGGAAATAAACCCTCAAAGCTTGACCTTGGTTCACGCAGCAACTGCCATGGACACATCTGTGTATGGAGAGTTTCACGGTTTTGGGAGTAAGATTACGAAGAAGAATGAAAATAGGAAGTTCTGTGAGTGGACGGAGACTCTTATCTCCTTTGTGACTTTAGCACCCTCTCCTGCCACCCATCATGTAACTAATGAGCTTCACAGCTTCACAGCTTCAAGCCAACGTACAACCCCCCCCATACACACACACACACACACACACACACACACACACACACACAACCAACACCAGATGAAATTTAACAACTGTGACCAAAGCAGGCTTCTCCTGCTGGGCGCCGACCTGCCCTGATCTCTTCCCCCTGCCACCCACACACACCAAAATGGGGCCTGGAACTTCACATAGGCTTTCTCCTACATGAACACACGCTTACAGATGCATGTATGGATCATGCAATGAGCCAAAAAAAAGGAATACAGAAAGACTTAAAGGAATCTGTTCATTTTCCCAAAGAGTCACAACAAATGTAATATTGCTGAGCCTCATCAGTCAGTGTAATTCCCAACAACATGCCAAGAAATGTAAGTTTCCATTGAAGTAACACCATACATTTCATGAAAGCTCATTGGTCCAAATTCCACAAGTGTAATAATGTCAGAAATTGAGTATGACGTCATTTGGCTGAGGCAACAGCAGCAAAGTTCAGGTTTCATCTGCACTATGTGTTTGGTCTTCAACACCAAGACAGACAAAGGGTGTCAGCCACATCCTGTCTGGGTCATTTACACAAACGGCCAAAAAGATCTTCTGAAAACATATCCTGACAGAGACAGGCCGAGCGTCACTCGACAATAAAGGAAGCGTCACATGCTCAATTCACACCTCTCAGAGAGGAGCACAGGTATCTGAGTTCATTCCATGCCAAGAGACAAAACTGGCAACAAAACATCAGCTTCAAAGACTCACAGCCCCTGACACATGTACAGTACAATCACTTTGTGGCCCATATGAATTCTTATTATTCCTCTTTTTTGATAAAGATCATTGTACACTCAAGGCTGCACCACAACTTCCAATCTGATTTTCAGTAGACTGACTGACCTAGAAAATCTACCATTGTTTGGGGGTCAGGCAGTCTTTTAGCATGAGAAAGGGATGGAGTGGGGCTTTGAAAGATATATCTGAGTTGGAGGAAGTTTTCCCAGGATAATGATTTTAATTTTTCCCCCTTTTTCAAAGCTGACACACTTTGAATTTGCAGAAATTGTTCTTGGGAAGTTGAGATTTTTTGCTATGCATATCTCATGGATTAAAAGAACCTGGTTGTATATATATATATATATATATAACCTGCAGTTATGCAAAGCACAACCTGATCCAATTAAAACACTGCGAGCCAAACAACACAGATTTTTTTTTTAAATCATGAAGAAAATATGAAATGTCTTTTATCTCGGTGAAGGCCCCTCAGTGTGTTAATACAGCTAATATAATTTCAAAATATAATGTCTTTTTCAAAAAGGCCACTTTGCAAAAAAAAAAAAAAGGTTCTAATTAAATGCCTACTTTCTTCTGATAATTCATAACTCTAACGTCTAGTACTGTGTGTAGAAGTCACACCTGTTTGTGTCTTTCACGGTTCAGATTTATGGAAGCCGACTCCAGATCAGTGAGAAACAAAGAATCCAACTTTGGCTTCAACTTCTGCCAAATCTGCCTTTGTTTCTCCAACTGGTTGATTTTGACAAGTTGTGTGCGAGGGGGGGGGGGGGGGTTAAAATAGTTTAGACAAAGGTTTTCATTCCTGTCATTCTGTGGTCCTCACAGCGAATAGAGGAGGGACTTTGTCATTGCATGCTAATGACTCCTTGGCACTTCTAAATGCCCTCTCTGTCCGCTGGGGGGAGAGGGCAACGGGGTTAATTACCATGACAATGGGGTTGTTGGCGGAGAGGCAGGCCCCCGGCTGCTGCGTGTGAGAGGAGGCCAGATCGCCATCCCGGTTCCAAATCTGAAGCTGGGAAAAGCTTTGATTTCCCCCCAGATTCCAACAGATGGAAGAGGTCAAGGCCTCCTTTGTCGTAATCATTAAGTAACCTTTCCGAAAGCTTCATTCCTAAAAGGACCTCACAGAGGGGGCTCCAAAAAAGCCAACACGGATCGGTACCCTGCCGTTTCCAGCAGTGGCTGTGGACAAGCGAAAGGAATGAAACCCCCGCACTTACAGCAAGTTCTCTAATCTCCACTGGGCTTTCGCATTCGTGCTACTGTGGTCATCTCCATGAGGAGCTGATAAGACACCATGGAGTCAGTGAGACTCCACCAATATGCAACGTGGAGCCATGTAAACAAACTGTTCAAACATACATAAAGGCACAGAACGTTTTGAGCAGCTACATTAAGAACCTTAGTAAACAGGTTAGTCCATTATGTGGCTCAGTGACAAAGTTCTAACCCTCTAAGTACCTTTGGAGCTTTCAAGTAACAAAACATTTTTAATAAACTGTCCATATCTGTCTGGAGACATTAATTTATCAAAAAATGCAATTATTTAAATATGGGTACAACATAAAATAAGGTATTTATTTACTTCCCTGCACTGTGTTAAGAAAACAAAAGTATCAGCACCACCTGAAAATGCAGCATAACTGGAGATCACTGACAAAACAACATGTTTGTTTTAGTAGAGAAAAGAAGACAACTAAGGAAATTCAAGGCATCCTTACACCACATGTGGCTCATTATAAAACAGTGCCAAGGCCTTCACACAATGATTTCGTACTGCATCAGATATTTACTAAAATAAATAAAAAATAAATTGCGAAAAAGAGCATTTGTGCAAAATGTCAAATTCCTATGCCTTTTTGAGGTGTCTGAAAAGACCAAGTAAGAAACCCGTGCTTACCTGTAGTCCCAGCTGCTACTGTACTACTTCGCATATCAAAGAATACATTTTTTCCTCTGTAAGTATAGCAGCAGGTGAATCTCAAAAAGTGGGCAAACTTCGTACAGGAACATGTTCAAGAAATTAATCACAAAGTTATTTTCTAAGGCTGTGACTTATATGATGTCCTACAACAAAACCTGGTTGATAATCTCCTTTGTTTCCATAAACAGACCCAGGCAAAGTATCAGACAGACCCTGCTAGTCATAACCTTGACAACAGCCTCCATTTACTTCCACCATTCCTCCATTTTATTTCATCGTGATATGACATAATGCTGTCTTTGCTGTCTGCTTCACCGCATGTTACACAGTTAAGCATTTCTCATTTTGTTTGCCGCACATCAAAAGGACAAGATGTCATTCCTACACACAACACTTTCTTCAGGTCTTGACGTCCGTGGCCTGGCATCACCCAAATCTCGCTGAGATCAGGAGCATCAGGAACATGGGCGTGCAGTTGGGGTGAAGAGGGTGATGAGAGAAACATGTCAACACCGGATTTTGACAAGACAGGACGTGAGAACCAGCAGACGCTGGGACGGGTGAGGAAGTCAAAGCAAAATATTGAATTATCAAAAACAGTGTCGTAATCACTGTTTTGGCAATACAGGCACCCATAAACCACACAGCAATCCAAACACATCAACAGGTCCAAACAGAAAGGTCTGTGCTGAAATCTTTCACCCCTTCAAGAATCTAAAGTTAGGTTTTAATCACTGGCCCTACTTTGTTCTCAAAAAATATAAAATCATACAAATATGTCCAACTGTTTGCTATAAAAAATGTATCTGGTGAATAATTTCACCTATTTATCACAATCATGACATGAATACCATATAAACAGCCGTAAAAACATAGGCAGTGTAACCAAAACCCGTCTTTTCAAGCAAATGCTATAAATTTGGCGACTGCTTCCATGACTTTGACAGACTGGCAAAAGCCTTCATCAAGCGCATGTCCAAGTCACCCTAAGTTGGTGTTAAAAGACTCATTCTGGCTTGTATTAAAATCCAATTTATCAAAAAGGTTTTCTCTATTGTGCTTTTAATTCTTATTTAATGACACGTCATAGACACTTCATCGCCACATTTCTTCAGCATATACCATTCGATACCACATGGTATCATTAAAATCAGCGGTTCCCGAACTATTGCACATATTTCTTCATTTCCACCACAAGTGCAATTCATTGCACTAATCGAGGCCTTGATGATGACTCGATTAGTCATGTTGGGACTGGAACATAACAAATGTATGCTGTGGGGTTTGGTCCCCAAGGGAAGGTCGGCGATTAATCATCAATGGCTCAAATATTACTCCAGAAATGTGACAAATTGTTACATTACCTTCGAGCACTGCTTATGATTCTGACACCACACCAAAGACCCATTGCCCTGGAAGAAAAATAAGACAAAAGATTCAGTTCAGCAATTCAGCTTCTGAGATTCATAACTTCCTTTTACAAAAAACAGTGCACATTTATTATAGGATACCGTATTCAATTAATCGGCGACGTAAAGCGACGAAACAATCCAAAAAGTCTCCTTAAAAAACGCGCTGGTAAATGTTGTGAACATGAGGGCAGTTGTGACCCAGTCCAAACTGTGTGACAAATCGGATAGTCCAGCCTCGCAGCCTGATCAAAAATGGTTTAATTAAAATTTTCTGATTACTTTTTCTAACTATGGTAAATGGAAAGGAACGCAGAATGAAATCTCTTTTCCTGATGAGTTTCAGCCCCGTTCAGCCGAAGGCCTGACCTCAGCTCCTTGTCACCACCTGCCAGCCTGCCTGATCTTGTCCGCTGACGTTCTGCAGCGGTCATCCAAACAGGAACTACTTTGGCGCAGACAGCAAACACTTTTAAGTGTGCTTCAACTGGGCCTGGAGGTGGAAAATTACAGGTTGATTGTACTGGAGGACTAAGGAATGTCTCCCATTTCCCATTTGGAAAAGTGGCCCTGAGACTCAATAATAGTGAGCTCATGTGGGCGGAGCAAATGTTTAAGCCCTACCCCCTCTAGTGATAGTACCACAAAAAATCTTATTCTTTTGAGATAAACATGGCCTGGTATCCGTTCTGCATGAGAAAAGAAACACATGATCGTACCCTAAATGTTACATTTCTACAAAGCTGCCAATCAAATTGAGCTGACTGACTTAAAATGTCCCTTAATATGGAGTATTCTTATATAATTTTAGCCGAGCAGGCAATATAGTGTGTGCTATAACATGATAAGCCTGAAAGCCTGCGACATATGTTTGTGGTTGTCACAACAATTCAATAATGCTTTCTGATTTCTAGAAGACCTTAAAATATTGCAAACAGCTGACAAGATACATATTTTTTAGAGGTAGGCTAAGGCAATATGTCTGCAGTGGATTATTCTCTATATTCCGTTTCGCTAAGGCTAATCGAAAATATATAGGGGTCTAAGAACTAGGCAGCAGGCGGCGAGGCGTACCGAATATACACGTGTGTGCCCCATGTGATTCCATTTTAGCTGGGTCATTACTCATCAGCTAACAAATGAGGTAAGGAAAATAAATTGTTCCTCCCAAAATATGCCTTGATCTCATCAGAAATCAACTTTTAACTCCACTTCCTTTCTCGAACGTGAGGCTGTTATGTACAGTCTATCGGGGCATTGTGCTCCAGAGCAAGAGGCTACAGTGGGGCATTGAAGAGTGCAGGGTTGCTCCACGACTGCTAACAAGGAGTCTGTGTAGGTTCAATGTCAAGTTCAAAGCCTTTTCAATCAATGTAATCCAGTGGAAATTCCCAGTGAAACCTCAGGAAAGAAGTTATCATTAAAAGACTTAATTTGCGGTCCAGCGGCAAAGGCTCCTCCACAGACGGTGTGAAGAACTCTGGTCAGCCAGCTTCAAAGGAAGCCACAATAGATGACAAATTCTACAACGGAGACTATAATTCTTTTCAATTTATCCTTTCTGTGCTCAAAGGCTGGAGGTTACATGTTTTTTTTTTTTAATGTTTTTTTTATATTGCTTTTTGGCCGTTTCATTAGAACCAAAAGTGAATTGATTGCAAATTTTCACTCCACAGTCATTTCAGTTCATTAGTAATATTACTTTGAAATGGTGATTAAAACCAAAATTTTTCATTGTACAAAACATGCAGAACTGTCAATTAAGGGCATCCATTCTATAAATCAACCGACGAAAAAGTACACACACAACGCCAAATGTTTTCACAAGGTCGGTATCATTCATCACCGAGAGTCAGGTTTGTCAAACCGAACTCACGGTCACGCTATTAACGTCAATCACTGTCATTTAGGACCTCGTAGGCCCAGCAACGTCTTCTGACGGTCCCATCTCGGGTGACAGGTGATATTCATAAACGGACAGCTAATTCTGACCCATGGCCGCCATGGCGCAATGAGGGGCGGACACGTGGGGATGTTGTCCCAGCTGTCCCACGCCATCTTGTCCCACGCCATCTCGATCACATCCCACCAATCTCGGGATAATTATAGGGCAGATCCTGATCCTGTAAAATCCCAAATGCATTCCCTATGTATCCATCACAATGCAGAGATAGAGGCAGGCTGTTCCCTTCTTGACCCCGTTTTCTATACTTTGAGCCCTCGCTAGTTTCACTGCTGTGACACACAGCACCAGAAGCAAAACAAGCCGTTAAAAGAGTCCATGAAGATGTCCTCGGATCTGACACCCACTCAATGTCACCGGCGGGGGCAGGAAAGCACACGACGGGGAAATTTATTGCAGCCCTGGTACTCAGAGGCGCAGTCTGAAACCAATTGCGTTTTGAGGAGACAGTCAATTTTAACGTCAGCCCTTGGAGAGCTGAATATGCTCCTTTGTTTTATTGTGTCTGTCCAGCAAGTAATGAGTCGCACCACTATTTAAAATCTATATTATTGTTGAGATGCATCACTGTATGTGGTACTTTCAGTGTTACCTGCAGTCACCTTTTGCCAAGGCCTTACAAACCTGTTTTCCTTTTGAACTTACTAAGCCATTCACACTCATTTCAGAAATGTATTTATAAGTCAGAGCTTATTTATAAAGAGCGAACATGAAGCCAATTGTTGATGTCCTCACTTTTTTCAAAGCAACATGGCACACAGAAAAATGCACGTTTTTTTTTTTCTTATTTTCTCTCCCCTGAGACAGTTATATAAGCTTATACACATATATAACTAAAAGCATTAGATAACCTTCTGGGGGTTACGTTTAGCTTTGGCTTATGTGAAATGCACTATTATTTTTGAATATTCTCAATTCCGACGCTAAAATGCACAATATTATTTTGTCATGTATCATTCTGGAAAAACAAACAGGATATGGAATATATTTATCAATACTCAGATGTGTACCTTAATGACAGCTATTGGAGAATTAGGCTTCAATTTGCTTACACCTCAATCTTCTGTTTATCATAATAGACTAGATAGTATTTCAATGTGTAAAGTTAACATATTAAAAACAAGTCATGTTCCCCCTTTAAAGAAGGCAACTTGTCGAAAAACACCTTGGCACACAGAGTGAGGTTTGTGGGGTTTGTACAGGTCCAAACTCTTGGAGCAGCGGCAACACGGCAGACAAGAGATTTACTGACAAGTCCTCCAGGGTTTATATGCTTTTGCTGGGAGGCAAAACCAGGCAGCATAGGGCTCCATTCATCCCGTCTTTACGAATGAAAACATCTATACACAAGACAAGCTAAGGTCCACACTGGGGTCCTACCCTAAGTTATTTTATATCAAAGGCGAAACAAGGGGATACAGCAAAACTACTTTCCAGTGTTTATCTTTCCACAGGTCTCAGAGGTAACACATAAAATCCAACAGCCTCAGACTGGAGGGAATGAACAGCTAAATTTAAAAATGCTAAATAAATTTAAGTTGTTAAATCCATTGGCTTTATGTAAAGTAACAAGACCTCACTGACACACCTTCATTTTTTAGATATTGGACTTCCTCTCATTAATATTCTGGTACGCGACAGACGCTTTCGGGAGGACTTGGTGAATAAAGAGACCGGTTAGCTGATAAGTGAGTCTGAGCATTTTCTTAAGCACTAAAAATGAGGAAGAAACTCGATTTTTCCATCTGCACATGACCTAAGCTGTACATTAACATAGAATACGACAGAAAACCTTGCAGTTCCGCACATCATTTGCATCATTATGCAGTTTTCTGTATGGCACGTCACATTCTTCTTCAGCCTCAAAGCTAAAACCAGTTTTAAACTACATGAATAAGTAAATCGCACACTAACAGATGAATTGGCAATGGCTACTAATAATGTTTACATCCTCATATATAATAGATGCACGTGTCTACAGCTGATGATGAGCAAGAGGTTATCCAATTTACTGAATACTTTAAAGTGCATCTTACAGTCAAAGCTGGGAAGAATCCTTGTATAATTGAGTAAAGAGGAATAAAGGCAGAGATGTGTTTGGGTGCTGTCTGAGCAGTAATTCATTTGAAACTGTTTTATTTGCTTTAATGGATGTGAAGTCCAGTCATGCAGTGAAGCGGGAAAATAAACAAATAAACAAATAAGGTATTTGACAAATCACGTGCCTATACTTCTTTTGCAGCCTTAAGAAGGAAATCTAAACACCTGAAATCTTAAGGAAGTTTATGAAGCGCCAAATACATGCTGTATTGACAAGGCTGACTGACGGACATAAATTTGCACCATCTGTCAAAATCATGTTCGGATT
This sequence comes from Arapaima gigas, assembly GCA_900497675.1. Taxonomy (NCBI): domain Eukaryota; kingdom Metazoa; phylum Chordata; class Actinopteri; order Osteoglossiformes; family Osteoglossidae; genus Arapaima; species Arapaima gigas. Next base: position 158,762 of record UFQX01000116.1, read on the forward strand.
TCCTATCTGACTCAGTTCTACAGGTAGCTGCCTGTGAAATATGTCGGAACAAGCAATGGTTTCAATTGTGCTTCAACTAAGCTTCACTTGTTTGCATCTTAAGCGCTTTGTTTATTGTTAAATGTGCTTTTTGTTTACTCCAAACTGTAGGCCACCGTGGAGAAAAGTGTCTGCTAATTGAATAAATGTAAATATGGCAGCTGTGCTAATGTACATAATATATTCTTACCTGAGCTGTGTGAGCCTTAGCAAAAAGGCCCTTTGTATTCTACCTTTACAAAGGTGGGCACCTACGGTTCCTTAGTGATCAATGGAGGCTGTCAGTGAACAATCACTGTCCGAGTCCTACAGTCCATCGCACAGCACGTACCAAAACATATCCCTCAAAACACACTTGTGGTCACTGGCTGTCAAAGGAGCACCAAAGAGGGTCGAAGGATGGAGCTTGTATAAAGTGCTCCACATGACTGCCCCCAATAAATGCTGCTTAAGCATTTGATCACCGCTTTCCAGATGTGTTCAGGAATGGCCAACCGTGTTGGAATAGTCGACCGTATCGGTAATAAAAAATGCTTGTTCCGTATGACACCTTGACTTAGCTCAGTCTTGTGTTTGCCATGCTGTAAAACAGTGAACAAGCCTGCAGGCTTTCCAAAAGAAATCCAGGACCTTCTGTGGGCTGTTATTACTTTAATCAAAAATGGGTTACTTGGAGAGAATGACATTTTTAACAATTCACCAGGGGCCAAATTGCACAATATGGCTACTTTGGCAGTAACAATGCTGGTCTTTTTCTGCAAAGCACACTGAAAGTCCAGCAAAAATGTTGTTTCAATTGTTTATGTGCGCTATTAACTGACTCAATGGATGTCCAACTGTAATATTCTTCCACTAGATTATGGGGATCGCTTATAATGTTTCTCTTGCTATTTACATATTAATTGTTTTTTCTTCCATGAAATCTAAAGGTCTGTCCTCTAACTAGCACTGGTCCGTTTCACAACTGATACTGCACTCACAACATGTCCATATTCAGGCCTTAATGGGATGCCGTCCAGTCACATTGAACCTGCTGAGGACCAAGCTGAGGTCAGCCTTCCACAAAAGAGGATCTGCAGGTCTTTAAATAGACATGCGGCAATCTCAACAGGGCCACCAAACGCTTTAGGAGGTTTGACCACAGTGTTTGGTGGGAGGAGGGCTGTGTTGTTCCAGCTGACCAGACCGTGTTTCTGCGCATGAACATCCTGCTGAGATCACAGCACCTACTGCTCCACACGTACAGTGCAAGCAACAATCACAGGCTATTCTTGGGCACGCAAACCTGTTGAACTTAGATCACCCTTCGAATGCTCAAACGAACACTTCCTTTTCCAAGAAAACATATCCATTTCTAAATATGAGTTTGGCTACATCACTAGCTTCTCCTGAATATCTACTGGATCTTCTATTGTCATCCCTCTCGAATACGAGTTATTCACATTTATAATATATTAAGATTTTAAACTGAACATCACAGAAAGTTCATAATGTCAGTGAGAGGTTGAGACAATATATGCCCTTATACGTTTAGTGTCAATGATCACTTATTTTTGTATCCCGTGTTGTGAGGAGCCCTTTTAAGGTTATGTCTATTGATGAATTGTCTGTATACTTATGGAAAAAGAGTACAAATGAATACTTTCGTAATTAACCACACTGGATAAAAAGACTTCCCAGTGAAGCTTTGACTTGTCCATGCTTTGCAACAACAGTTCTTATGGAAAAATGCCACAGTTTTTCTATGTTTTGCTATTCGAGATGGTCATTAAAAAAATTATTTTTAACAGCTAAATTCAACAACACAGCAGAAATGTGCTGTAATGTCGGGTACCATAATGCAATATGCTTTACTTTGTACTCAAGAAAACAGTGAGGTGTATGTGTGAGCTGTTATTTTCCAGGGGTACATAAATTCCGTCCAAGTGCATTTGCTTAAGAAAAGCCTTCAGAAGAGCTTGAATCGTCCAAGAGAAGGAGAGATCTACAGCGGACCCTTTCTCCGAAGCCTCGCAAGGAACAGTGGGTCCGATGAAGTGTGAAAAAGGGCTCCTGACGTCTCCAGGAGGACCTCATGATGAATCCCCCTGCAAAGAGAGCCTTCCTCAAACCGCACCACACTTCAGAACGCACAGTCAGATTACAAGGGATTAAAGGAACATGCCCATGAGATATCATATCACAGAGTATTATAACCACATGTAAACATCACGTGGAATATGCAGATCAGATGTGGAGAACACACAGACTGGCAAATGAGGGAATTGTGAAGACCTTCTCAGGGTGAGAACATTGAGACCCAGAAATGGTTCAACAGCGCGCACACACACACACACACACACACACACACAGAACAGACATAAGAAAACACTTCAGGATTAACATGTTGAAACATCTAAAGCTGTGATTCACATTCAGTCAGTTAAAAGTTGCACGTGTGCACAAAAACCCTTCTGAAAGAGTTAAATGGTGCAGCAGCAGTGAGCAATTAAAAATGGCATGTCATTATTAATACTAATTATTAATTAATATTTTGTTGGAGGCACATTCTCGCGTGTACTCACTTTCCTCCTTGTTTTCTATTCAGTTACATTCCTCTACAGTCGTACACATTTTTCAAGTACACTACGGCGACAAGTAGAGTAAATAGGTGGCTGGTGATAAATGTGACGAATATTAAGATTTAATTCGTTCCAGCGTGAGCTTCTATACAGCTATTGCACAGTTTTACCCTAAGATCCCTGTTTTGTGAAAATGCATACAATTTGTCTCTCATGCCAAGAATGCGTGGTGAGATTTTGAATGGGAAATGAACCGGCCAGATCTATAGAGCAGCGTCCAAAGGTGCGTCGTTCCAGCAGCAGATAAAGAAATAATGACAGGGCGAAGTGAAGGAGACATTTAGTAACTTTGTCTACAACTTCTCTGCTTCTCGAGCAGTTAATAAAGTTTGTGCCGCAGTCAGAATTACTACTCATTCCCTCAAATTTACTGTAATGTACATTTAGATATGGCCAGCGGCTTTTGTCATCTGAACGGCGTAACAGTATTAATAATCATTTTTGGTAGAACGTGTGCAGGAATATAAGGAATGTAACGGGGCGAGTAAAGCACGCGGAGTGTCCGCGCGGCCGTACCTGGAAGTGCGTGTAGAAGGCGGGTATGCGCGTGATGTGCAGGCTGAGACACCTGGACGCGCATCTCGCGCGGTAGATGCTGCTCGTGGAAAAGGACTCGTCGTGCCGCCTGGCCGCCGCGTCGCCCGCGCTCCACGACGCGGTAATCCACAGACAGAGGCTGAGGGCCGCGCACGGGCTCCTGAAAGGCATCGCGGCGCCGCGCTTTTTTTTTTTTTTTTTTTGCTTCTCTTTTTTTTTCCTCCTCTCTTTTAAATCTCCTCCGCTGCGCGCGAAGCCACACTGCGCGGCGATCCGGGCTGGACAAACTAGAAGAAACTTCAGTTATGCTACGGGGAGGAGCCGGCGGCGGCGCGCCGCACGCGATTGGAGGGTCCCGCGCCTGATTGACGGGCCGCGCGAGCCCCAAAGTGCAGGTAGGGCGCGAGCCGCGGATGAAGAAGAGGGTCAGCGACCAGTTTGTCCCCGCATCCACCGCAAAGGCATGTCGGATACTAACGAATATTATTATTATTATTATTATTATTGTTGTTGTTGTTGTTGTTGTTGTTTTGTTGTTGTTGTTGTAATAAAAGTACGTACTTGTGTTTAAAAGGAATACATGTTAGGGATACACTATCTAGCTGATGTTAAACTATATCACACGGAGCTGAATGAATTTGAGGATGAAATTTACTTGCACTTTCGATCACTTGTACATGAATTTAAAAAAAAAAAACAACAGGAATTTACTTTCAGGAGGAAATGTCTCCCGTTTCATCATATTCTATGGCCCAGAGGGTGACGTTTTGGTGGATGCTCTCACCTTACCACCTGAAGGTGCTGTATTTGACTCCCAGGGCCTCTATTTCTCTTTATCCGGTTACTTACCATGAATTATTACAGAAACAATTCCCTCCTGTGTAGATATTCTTATTTAAACCAAATAAAACCCAAAGAATGCACACAGATACAGCCATTAGTGAGGGACATATTGTGCTTACATGTACTGGCAGAACATGCAGTGAATATGGAAGTGACAGAAAGGGGACCAGAAGAGCACAGAGAGAGAGCGATAGATAGATAGATAGATAGATAGATAGATAGATAGATAGATAGATAGATAGATAGATAGATAGATAGAGCATTAAGAGATTGTGGGTTGACCAAAAATAGGTTCTAATTCAAACTGTAAACAAGTGAAAAGGACTGTCAGCACAATTCCACATTAATAATTTACATTATCAATAAATTAGGGATTAAAGTTGCTTATCTACCATGGTAAGTTACCTTGGGCAAAGGTGTCAACTAAATAAAGGTTAACAGTAATAAAACATTCTGCATCCACCTCCCGAAGTTGTAGGTGTCCACGGATGAACCGGACGCTGGGAAGGTGAAGGTCTGCTGCTGTCTGCCATCACAAGCAGCATGCTGCACATGTGAAAGAGGGAAGTGGGGGATGATTTATGTCACAGATCACTTTAAGATGGGATGTCCAGAAAAAAATGCACTCACGCTAAGTTGAATAATATTTTATTTCACATTTATTTGGCAGATGCTGTGATCCTGAACGACTTACAAGCATTGCTGAGCCAGGGTTATGCTGGCCCTGGAGCTGTGCTGCCAACATGAACACAGCAAAAGAATAGCAAGAACTGCCAAGAAATGAGTTTTCTAACTGGCGAAGAGGCGTTTTGAACAACAGAGGGGGGTTGTGATGTTTAACAGATAATATCACGGTAGCCCAGTGCCAGTGGGTTCAAATCCAGCTCAGGCTGTGTGAACTTTGAATGTTCTCCCCATGTTCATGTTGGTTTTCTCCTACAGTACAAAGACATAAGTTTAAGGTGAATTGGTCACTCTAAATGTCACTTTGTGTGTGCACGTGTGAGTGAAAGAGTGTGCATTTGTTGGACCGGTGTCCCATCCAGGGTGCACCCTGCCTCACATGTACATTGTTTCTGGGATATTCTGTGGACCACTGCAACCCTGCACTGGATAAATATTTATTGGCAATAGATGACCACCTGAAATGTTTCATTTCTCCCATTAGTCACTCCACATCCAACATAGGACACGAGTACCGTCCACGACAAGACAAACAGCCTGGATACGGGTTCAAAAAACCCAGTCCTGTTTTGCACCTGGCCATCAGGAAGCCGTCCAACTTCATGGGAAGCCCTCAGCTCGAGCAGAACCTCCCTGAGCGTCATTAACCAGTAGTTGGGAAACATCGTCAGCTTTACTCGCGCAACCATAAAAAATAATGACAAATTCCACAATGTAGCCTCCTCTCCCCAGCTGGGACCTCTTCCCATGGCCCAAAGGACAGAGACAATGGGACACGCTGAAAAACAGTTAACAAAAACCCCGCTTTTTTCCTACAAAGTTAGAATTTAATAAGAAAGTTCCCCCGGGGTTTTATGAGAGGCTCTGACTTCACTTTTCTCGGCTTATTGACTGCTTTGCAGGCCGCTATTACGGCAGCCGCATTACAACATAATGAGGTTTTATATGTGTAGGTTTAAAGCAGCGTACAGAAGGGGGACAGGAATCGAGACTCCCTTAATCACCGCGCTTGGCTCTCGCTGCCAGATCGCCGCAGGCCCCCGCCACTGCGTGCCAGATACTTCAGCCTTGACATCTCCATTGAAACTAATCCGTTAATACATAAAGTATATCTTGGAAAACATGAAGTACTTCCAGGGACGGGAAGAGTATGGCGATTTGCTATCTTTTTAGATCCAATTTCATCCACCTAACGGCGGAGGTGGTCCATGAGGGGCTGTATTTTCGGAAAATCATGCTGCACTCGTGCCAAAAGCATTGCCTCTTTATTTGCCTGTATAAAGATGTGTATGTAATCTGCTTTGGATAAAACATGCCAGAAATGAATAAGGATAAATGTAGTTTGGCTTTTTTGCTTTGTTTTTGTCAGTGCTGCTTCCACGCTGCTGTGAACGCTCAATATCTCCATTACCCAGGTGGTCCCACCACACCACCTATTGCGGGGTGAGGGGTCCCAAGCCTCCCATAAAGTGCTGCGGAACGGATGTCTGTGTAGCTTTAAGTTACGTGTGAGCACACACATTCACACAGATACACAAAAGGGTGTGTAAGGGCCTAATTTGTGTGCCTGTTAGGGCCGTGTGCCGTAGGCCTTTTATGGGGTGGGGTAGAGGAAACACGCTGTCTGTGTGGGGTCCTCTTGTCTCCAGGACACCCTGGTCTACTGGTCCGATTAGAGCCCCGGGCTGTAAACCAGGATGGTTAGAGCCATCATTTGTCCAGCCGGAGGTTGTTCTTGACACCGACCACCAGCGTGTGCTGCTGGTTTAGACGGCTGATTGTGTGGGGCCTCTACTGGAGGTGTATGCGTTTGTGTCAGTAAAGCTGACAGTATCTCTGTTGAAACATGCGTCAGCTTCTGTAGCGATTTATTCATTACATGTTTGGTATCAGCTGTATAAGAACGTGAGTGTGGAAGTTTTGTACTTCACAAGGTTTTAAAGAAAAAAACGCAGCTTCCTTAATGGTGATACAGAAACAATCTGAGTATCGAGCTAGCTGAAATTTTGGCAATACATACATTTTTTCCCCCAATACTGTATATAGGGATAAATGAAAATATGCCAGCTTAAGCATGGTACATGAGAAGGTGGTTTTATTTTCACCAGTTTGCATAGTGGTTAGTACTGCTGCTTTTAATAAAATTGCACACGTTCAAACCCCACTCCTGCTGTAGTATCCTTGTTCAAGCAGGGTGTTTTTTTCCTCTCCTCACCTGCCAGCTGGCTTACCCAAATAGTTAACTATGGAAAATCTGTAGTGTATGATTCCCTTCTTCACTGTAACATTCCTTGGATCTCTGTTAAGGGTTCTGTGTCACCCTGGTATGAAGAATGCTCTAGAAAAACAAACCGAATCAAACTGAACTGAACTGAAGTCATTTTGAATAAGAGTGTTAAGTGAATATTTAAATAACACTGAAAGATGCAGTTGTGTCCTGTTTGAATGTCAGAAAAGCCACATTCAAAAACCACCATCAAAGATACTAAAAATCACAGCACAGCAGTCAAAATTATTCTACAAATATGGACTGCACATGAACACTTGTAAGCTCTTCGTGAACCAGGACAAGCAGTTAAGGATATTGAATGGATGGATAAACATGTGTATAGTGGTATAAGAATCAGCAATGACCATTTATCACTTCACACCAGTAAAAATAAATTACCGATGCAGAGAAATGTCTCAAAAGGTATTGCTGTGTCTCCATGACCGCAAGTCTAATGAGCAAAACTTTCATGCAATTTTCTTTTTCGCCTATAATAACATGTGAGAGTGTTTAAAATCTTGACCAGGCCTTTGTTATCCAATAAATACAATGTCTACATGACAGGTTCATAAAACGAGTTTTTAATGAGGTTTCCACTGGAGTGAATTAATGTTTTTGATACCATAAAACTTTTGTATACCTTGGATAAAAGTGTCTGACAAATGAATCCCGCATATGTAAAAGTTTGAAGCTGTTTTAACAGTTTATCAAAACTGCCGCTGCAATCCTGTTTGTTCACTGTATAAAACATTAAATTGTTTATCATGCCTTTTGCCGTTTGTCATGTCTTGTTCCAAACGCTTCCAAGTTCTTCTGCTAAATAAAAACACTGATTTATATCTACCACGAGGGGGCGCAGTCTGTAATGAGTATACAACCGTGATGTGCGGACAAATTTTGTCATCTCTTACCTGAATAACATTTGAAAAGTGGCTGTCTGTTTGTCAGTGCTGAAAAGCCCTGAATATATCCATGTTCAATGACAAATATGATTACATATTGGCCTCATATCTGCAGCTGAAATTTTGCCCTGGAAAAGATCGTTTCCTCTAAAATGTTGAACTTTAAACAGCTGCTTTAATTGGATACTTGACATTTGCTGTGATGAGAATCTGCAGTCATCTGTCCTGAGCTTGTTAGCCTCCACAGACTCTTTTTTTTTACTAAACCCAAAAATATCACTTGTCCACTGCAGATAGCATAGTGATAACATGGTGATAACATAGTATCTGCACCGATGAGCTCCTCTGCCTAGGTCTCTGAACTGCAAAGTGTTTATCCAACATTTATGGTTCACACGACAGAATCTGCTCATTTGCAGGCATTTCCAACATTCTTGTAGTGCCAGTGATATCAGGAACCGGGCTGGAAAATATTCCTCCACCGCACATGCAAACAGACACCGCCCCACACACACACACACACACACACACACACACACACACACACATGCACACACAAATGTGTGTGGATCCCCCTGGAATCCTGACCCTATTTGTGACCTCTTCACACTACACATCTGCAAGGTGCTGCTTTTGGTCTGTAAGAGGAGATAACATCCCTTGATTGACTAGTTTGGTTCAGCACACACACACACACACACACACACACACACACACACACACAAACTAGCTGTAATTCCATAAATATGTAGCAATGTTGTTGGATTTTGCAAACCCTTTCGACAGTCCACTACTTGGTTTAACATGAATATGCTCTCTCTCTCTCTCTCTCTCTCTGTCTCTCTCTCTCTCTCTGTCTGTCTGTCTGTCTATAAGCCATAGGAGGCCAGCCTCATCACAACCTGTTTTTTCATTCCAGTGCCCGGGACTCACACAAAAGAATATCCGGTTCTTGCCCACGTCCCGAAAGCTAAGGTGTATAACCGGGGGCCACGGGGCTGACAAAGGGTTTGTTTTACCTGCTGGGTGTGTTCACTAATGACACTTGTGTTTTTTCAGTGTGCAGCCCCCTGCCAAACAAGCACTGCAGATCGTAACACGATATTGTCCTCAAGCAAGTGTTTCTGGCATGAGTGACACAGGATGAGATGAACTCAGATAGGCCTGCAAACTGCTGGATTAAGCAATAGCACGCACACACACACACACACACACACACAAACACACATTTTCAGCATGTGCCTCATTTGTGTCATTTATCAAGCATTATGTAAGTGTATAAGTATGCAAGATGGGTCCTGAAAATATGGCAGAGAAAAGCGGGGCTGGGTGCATGAAATGTGCCGGCCGCAGCGAGATGGCATGTCGCACCTCTGTGGACTGAGTCTGTGCCAGATGTGATTGAGTTCTGCTGCCTTTGAATCACAGCTTGGCTCTGCTTTCAGAAGTTGACCTTGATGGAGGCACTGGACCACAGTACATGGTAGAATCAAAGCACAGTTGAATGCTTATATGTATTGCTGTATGAGAAAGCGCCAGTTTAATGTGAATTATGGCTTCTATCTATTGTCAACTTTCAGACTTCTTATTCAGTTAGACAGCAATTGAGGCAGAACCTTAAGAATCTCCAAACAGAAGCATAAGTTGTAAGGTGGAGCACAACCTGCACAGAATTTGAAATGAATATGCTTGTTTTTAACATATGATTTTAAAATATGAATAATTGTACAGGTTACCATGTAAAACTGAAACCACAGAAAAGCACCAGACCCACCCAGGAAATGGCAGGGGGTCCTGACTGGAGCCTGATTTTGAACCCAGGATTTGATGTGCCCTTATAATGGCGCACTGTCTTTTCAGGGAGGGGTTTTGTTCCTACTCATGACCTTTGCTCTGCCCCACTGTGGCTCCATACGGGGTTTAGCCAAGCTTCAGCGTGGGGGCAGGGAGAGCTAAATGTCATGCTGTAGTAAAAGTCGTGAGCCAGCAGATGGCAATGTTATTTTGCTGCATTCTTTTAAGCTTCAGGACAAGTATCTTTGTGTAATTAAAAGCACAGCACAAGATTTTCAGATGCTTCTTCTAAGTGTTGCTGTTTTTATGACATAAAGGATAAACAGTTATTTTCGGGGGCAAACACAACAGGAGATTGCAAAACAATACTGCTGTGCAAAGCCATAACATGTCATCTCTCAAAGTAAATTCTGCTAAATCAAAAACATTGTTACATAAAAACGCAGCCAGTTTGTGTGTCTGAATGGGAGAGTTTAGAATTTTATTTTTGGACTTTCTTTTGTTTCCTGGGATTTGTGTGAATTTCGCAGATCTGAGTAGGCTACTTGGTGTTGTGTCTGACTGTAGGGCTGTTGTGTTACAGTTCCTACAGAGGTTCGATAAGACTCCTTCCGAGTCACAAGTATAGAGCTCCTCCTTGTAATGATTTTTGTGCAAACATCCATTTTCCATATGCTGCTTGGATAGTCATAAGCAAGGAACTATGAGGGGATCATCCTGGATGATAACATGCATCAGATCATTATAACAAGCCTTGGCTGGAATGACAAGAGCTCCACAGTCAGACAGAGCAGGAAGAAAGTGCATTAAATCATCATTCTGATACTGTCAGAGGTTTCCTTCTTGTTTTTACATTAAAATCAAACAAAAAAGAATCCCATTAAAAAACACAGCACAGCTTTTTAATTTCAGTCAAAAAGGCCTTTAACTGATATTTTCTTACATTTTTATATTTGTTCTTCAGCTGGGGCTTTTCTTAAAAGCAAATTAAAGTGGTCAGGTGCTACTTGTATTTGTGTACCATCTTATATAGCTGGGCAGTTCTTTCTGTATTAGTCCAGTATGAGCATCTTGATCAAGTATAGTACAATAACAAGAACAGATTTGAACCCACATTCTTAAAGTCTAGGGTGGCAGATCTGGCCATCTGCTAATTCTTCTTCTTCTTCTTGCCATTTATTATAGATATTGTTTATTTTTTTGCTAAGCATAAAATCACCCGGTCTTCAAGACTTACCTACTGAGCAGCTGGGGAAAGAACTGCCCCAGTGCACATGAATGATATCTGCACTGTCTGCACAAACATAAATACAGCAACTAATTGTAACTGATCGCAACAAACTGCAGGATTTAGGGTAGAATTATCATTTTGGACAAATGGTACTGGTGAAGCGAACACAGCCACAGACATCAATATGACTGTGGCCCAGCAGAGCGTAGCCGTGTAGCTGATGAGCTTACGTTGTTGATGCTGTTTCACCCACCATGTAGAATGGGCCAAAACCACCACAGCCCTTTCCACCCGGCTGCCAGGGTCTCCATGGAGACCTGTAATCACTGACATTTCCACCAGCTTGAGCAAAATTCGGATGGTATGTTTTGACATGTTTGTAACTGGAGTGCACCATACGAAGAGTTTCTTGGTTTTTTCTGAGTTATGAACCGCTCCTCCCAAGTTATTATACACAGAGCTGCAGTCAGGCTATAAAGGGTTATCACTAATGTTACACACGGCCACAGGATGAAACATTTGGTTTTATCCTTCTGCTCACCCTCTTCTTATCAAAGTCACCTCACACATTTATTCATTTGACTTCCCACCTCAATACACCTCAATTCCCTCAAGTCAATTTTCATCTGCTTCACAGTACATTGTATATTACTGTCAATTTTTTATGCATATATTTTCTCAACAGCTTTCTCATCTTAATCATAGGTGTAACAGGGTGAGTCAGGGATGATGTGTCCCACTTTATTCAAACAAGTTTAATTGCCCAATATTTAATATATACAGTACTGTGCAAAAGTGTTAGGCATGCAACTTCAATGTCTGTTGAGAAGTACAGGTAGAGTCTTATCTACCATCAGGGAGGTTTCTGGTTGGTCCCAAATTCATTCTGCAGCCTGAGAATAACCTCAAACACCAAATCTCAGTCACACACAACTATCTTGAGCAAAAAGAAGGAATCCTGCAACAGATGGTATGGTCTCCACAGAGCCCTGATCTCAACATGATCAAGTCAGTCTGGGAGGACATGCAGAGACAGTCACAGTCTGCAGAAGAACTGTGGCCAGTTCCTCAAAATGTTTGGAAGAACCTACGAAACTCTACCTTAAACTGCATGCAAGTTTGCATAAGAGAATTGATGCTGTTTTAAAGGCAAAGGGTGGTCCCACCAAATATTGATTTGATTGAGGTTTTTTTGTCTACTGCACTTTTTAGAAGGTTTATTGATTAATGAGTATTCATGGCATTATTTTTGGAACCATCTTCGCTTTATAGCATTTTTCCCACAGGTCCCTAAGACCTTGGCACAGTACTGTATATATAACACCTATCTGCCCAGTATTTGTACATAACTCAACTGAGTACATCTAACAATTTTTTAACCCCCAATACCTGCAAATTTTCTGTTTTAGGAAATATATTCATACACTGCATTGCCAGTATATCACACACCCCACCTTCACACAATTTATATATTCCATCAAGTTATACATCACATGACTGCAACATTTAGTATAAATCAGACAAGTGTTCTTGGCATCAGTCAGTGTTCAACTGAGTGATGGAATGTGCAGAACAAGACACCTTAGCAACTTTGTACATGGCACGATGCACTAGATGTAGGGATTCTAGCATCTCCCAAACGGCTGTAGCCCTGTTTTTTTCCACACAAAACTGTTTCCAGGGTTAAGCAAGAATGGTGCAAAAAGACAAAAAGTACCAATGGTCAGCATCCCTGTGAGTGAAAATAGGTTGTAGTTCAGAGCAGTCAAAGGAGAATGGTGAGAACTGTGCAAGCAAACAGACGAGCCACAACCAGGCAAAACACATTTGAATTCAACATTGGTGTGCAGAATGTCACCTCAGAAGGCCCTATGTATTGGAATTTGTCTGGAATGGGTTACAACAGCCAAAGACCATGTGGAATGTCAATACTGTCAGTGAGGAACAAGAAAGCGCATCTCCAGTGGGCACAGGAGCATCAAAACTGGACCGTTGACGAGTGGAAAAAAAGCCTACTTGGATGAATCCAGTCTCTTTATGCATCACCCTGACCCAGAATTTGACGCAAGCAACATAGGGTTATGAGTCTATGGAGCCAATCTGTTGGTGTCAGCAGTACAGGCCAGTGCTGGCAGAGTGATGCTGTGGGGAACGTTTTCCTGGCACACATTTAGGGCACCTGATACCCAATGAAGAATGTCTGAATGGCCCAGTGTCCCTAAACATCAGTGCTAACCAAGTTCATCCCTTCATGGCTACAGCTGAAGAGACACTTCCAGCATCATAATACATCATGTCAAAAGGCACATATCATATCCAAATGATTCCAGGAACATGACAGGGAGTTTTTGTTGCTTCACTGCCCTGCACAGTCTATGGATGTCAACCCTATCAAGCATCTTTGGGATGATGTGGAAAGGGCTGTTCACAGCAAAATAGTGCAGCCATCCATTTGCAGCAACTATATAAAGCAGTCAGTGCTGCATGGTACAACATTCCCACACAATGCATCTTGCATCTTGCAGAATCCATGCACGAATGAATTCCTGCTTGCCTGAAGGCCAAGGAGCTGAACTACTAGAGGGTGTACCTTACGTATGTCACAGGGTGTACCTAATAAACTGGCAACTCAGTGTACATTGCACACAGAATGCACTGTTGTGCAATAGGGCAAAAGAGCTGCATGGTGAGATGATGAATGGGAGATGGGATGAGGAGACGCCCTCTATCCAAAGTCATCTCCACCGTTTTGCACCTTAAACAATATCACATCGATTTCCTCTCACCTCTGTCTACTGGTGGTTAAAGCAGGAGAGGGCAAATCACTCAAGGCTTTCAAGGTTTTGGTAGCAGGCAGAAAAATGCCAGAATATTAAAAATTGTCAAAACTGAATTTAAAAAAATGTAAAAAAAATAGAAAAGATTTTAAACCAAAGTTAAACGAAGTATTTATCTGGTTTCTGTGTTATCTTTTATAGGAAATCTTATCAGAATGTACTTTACAGTACATTGAAAATGATGCACTGCCTCAGTGGTCACACGTGGAGATGGACCGCGTGGGTCTGCTGCAGTTACACTGACTCAGCTGAAATGCAGCTTATGTTGTTCAAAGTGCAAGTGCACAGCTGCTTATTTCCCATCACTGAATGATAGCTGTTCAGCTATTTTAGGCTTGCGAGAGACCAAGGCAATAGCTGCTGCAGTGTTATGAGTGAGTATCTGTGGGGGGAATTAATGAGGCGAAGTGTCAGCCGTTACAGGAAATGCTGACGGCTGCTGTGTAACACCTATCGCTGTCAACAGCGCAGGAAATGTATCTGGGCCAGACAGCTATACAAAATTATTTAATAATAATAATAATAATAATGCACAGTTTTTTTCTGTTACGAATAGCTGCTTGCCCAGTGGAGGGTTGTGGCTGTCCAGAGTCTATCCTGGAACCATGGGATGTGAGGCAGGGTACACATGCACCGATTAACTTGAAACACATGTGTTTGTACTACGGGAGGAGACCAAAGCATCTGGAGGACAAAGATACTGATGATCTAAACTGAGTGTCTCACCCTTGGGCAGAAAGGGATGCACCAGAAATACAACCTCTGTCACCTGCTGTTGCTCTTTGAGCTTCTCGTCTCTACTTCAGTCTGTCATATCTGATCACTGTCCCATATCTCCCGGTTATAAGTTGAGGACCAATATTGTTTAATGTTTGCAAAAGCGACGTTCTCCTGGTCCAGTTTTACCGACTGGCTGTGTACTCTGATGTTCCTTCCAACCACCTTCTTAATCATCTTATTGGAGTGCAACTGAATATGGATGTCAGATCTATTAATTGTTCTCTGTTAAGGATGTAGAATTAAACAAGGTTTACATTATTGTGTGCACCACCCAAAAAATGCAGTTCAGCTCTGATTTGCTATTAGAATTTAATAAGAAATGCAGTGTATGGTGAAACATAGCTATGTGATGCCAAAAATATTTTGTTTTTGTGAACGGGATCAATGCATTTTCCTCAGCCTGGTGTTTGTATGACATAACAGTATGTGAGTTAAAAATAAAACTCCCTAAAGCCTTATGGACTTGAAGGATGGTTAGTAGGGGGGGTGGAGGTGGAGGTGGTGAGAAGGGGGAGGAGGACGTACACCACTTATACTATAAAAAAACAATTGCTCTTTCTTCAAAACCAAACACGTATCTCTAGCAAAGAAAAAATTGTTGTTCTCCTTCACTGTGTACAATGCTAATAACGTGGCGGAGTGTTAAATCGGATATGGCGCTGGGTGTTGCCACGCCGGGCCTCTCAGCAAGAGTTCCGGGGCAGAGTGTTTCCCTGTCAGTTGCTCAGTCGATCCCCAGCTTCAATAACAATCTAACAAGAGCCCTGTGACTCGCTGCACCCCTCCCCCACGGTCCCCATATTACCATTTCTGCTCTGTGCCGTCTAGAGAGGTCATGTGACCCTCATCCGTCTCCCAGGGGCGCCAGTGGGAGGGAGAGCAGATTGAACCTGTTCTTTGTTAAGAGGTCAGAGGCAGCTCCCTGGCAGGAAGCGCTCTTGCTGCGCGGCCCCTAAAAGCTGCGCACGCTGAAAGCACTGAGGCCTGAGAAAACCTGGGGTTGGGGAGAGAGGGCACCATGTGCTGGGGGCGTCCAAGCAATCACTAAGCACCCACCCCCCCAAGCCTAAACCATCTACATGGATTTTTTCCTTATATATATAAATGCAAAAGCCATACTAGAGTCTAAAGGCTGTCATTAAACTTCTATTTCAGATAGAGACTACAGCCAGTATGTAATTAAAATGATATTTCTGGCTTATGTTTCACTAAAGATTTAAAAATGCCTGTACATTTCTGCTTGGAGACACAGCTCAATTTTTACATTTCAGCGCAAGATCGAGGCAATGCAAGTTGTCAGTGGAGACCAGGGTGTCTTTCTTTAAAATGCTCATTCATGTTAAATTACAGGTTTTTAATTTTTCCTTAGGAAATATGTTTGTATATGAATTCCAAGATACAATGTAAAAATCCTGGATTAAAAATAAGCTATAAATACAGAAAATAACTCTCAGTGAGTTACAACAAAAACCCAGCTTGTTGTATGGGTTATATTCTTTGTCAGTTCACTAAAGCATACTAAAACTCTTGTGACTATATTGGAGAGTGTTGGACAAATTAAGTGTAAACTAGGAACAATGTGGTTAAAAAAAAACAGATAAGAAGCGATTGAAACCAAGCAAACTGATAAAACAACGCAGCATGTGCTACTTCCATGCCTACTTTTAATTCTGAACGTAGTACTCTGCAATGGGCCGCTTTCAAGAATAAAAATTCAAAAGGAAACCAACAGTCTATACAGAATCCTGTGGAGCGAATATGTCAGAAGTTATTTGTATAGCATTCAGTATTAAATAAGGGTTTCAGTGCTTTTATGTGGTTTTAACTGTTTGAAATGTACATGGTTTTTCCATTGTACTTTTGAGCACATCAAGTATTTCCTCTGAAATTGTAGGCCCTCATTGCTGTGGTTTTTTATTGTTGATGTTAGTAGTGTTATTATTGCTGCAAGTCTTTTGAATTAAACCGAAGGACTTTTTGGGCATGAAAACATACTGCTAGTAGATGTGGTTTATTGGTGGACACCCAAAGTCTTTGATTATGAGATGAATTTCATGCCTCTCGAGGGACAGCCTGGTCTTACGGATGGTCTGCCAAAGTCCTTCTTCCTGAGACACCTCCTTGTTAAACAGCAAGAGCCTCTAATTATCACAGAATATCTGAGACCATTTGCCACTCCAGAGCCACCTCACACAAATCTTAGGTAACACACCTGTTAAAACAAAGGTTTGCTCTGACACATTAACAAAGGAAAATGTACACAGGTATGAATGCTTCATTTTACAATTTAATTAGCATCAAAGAAAACACTGTTTAGCGTCCCTCACATTTGCGGGAGCGGGTACTCGAAAGAGCACGGCCGCCAGAGGAATGTGTCACACTAATGCAGAGCTGTAATGATGTCAACTTTTTATTTACTTTCCAAATGTGAATGACTGAGCAAGGCGAAAGGAGAATTAATCAGCTACAATGTGACCGCGCAGGCGGAAAAAACAGGCCTCTCGAAGCGCGCGGCTGCCATGGGGGAAGGGAGCCCTCTGGGCCAATACATTCAAGGTAGGGCTGCCTCCTGGTAAACACTCAAGTGAACATATACATATATACTGTATATCAGATCTTTTTCTTCAGTGTCAGGCTAGGCCTGCTTTATAGGCCTCCAAAGTTTGTTCATTAAGAATGGAATATTAGTAACCAAATATATGGTGCAATTTATTCTGGTACGGCTCTCATTTATTTGTTTATTATTGACGTCAAACAATACTGTTTATTTATGAACTGCTACTTTACATATCTAGTGTGAAAGATACACCAGTACCTGCAGTCCTCTATTGTTAAATAAATCGATCACTAATTTACATGTCAGATGTGTTAATATTTTCCTCTCCAATCTTAGATAAATCTTAGCAAGGCATTGTAACCACTCCACAAAGATATTTTGAGAGAAATTCAAGTAGTTTAAAATCTATGACACATATAAAGGACAACTGAGAACAGACAACATAGGGTTGCCCTACATCCAAAATGCCCTTTTTTAAATTTTAAAGAGGTGTTGATATTTTAAAGGTGAGAGTGACCTTTAACCTGCCAAACCACATTAAAGCCTCACTGGGATGGATTGTGGTGGGGTGTGCAACTTATTTTATTTTTTTGTTACTGACTTATTACCTCCTTTATTATTCATATTTTATGTCGCATATTCTACAGATAGTGTTTTAATTCATTTTTGGATGCGAATAAGATTTATGGTTGCCTGATGTTCTTTGAAGGTCATTGAGTTCGTACATCTCCTGTTATTTTTCCAGATATAGTATCCACACACGAGACACTTGTTAGGAGAAATATTAATACCAATAAAACTCCTACAGCAAGATCCCTCTTAACTTTTCAGCTGAAAGTGCGAACTGGGCGAAAACGTCAAAATGTATCCATTTATGCACCACATATTTATGCATTAATGTGCTGTTTTCGCGGGCGACTGGGCTGCAGGACGGACTCGCAGCCGCACTGACGGACATGCGAGGGAAGTGCTTCTTCGCGCGCGATCGTGCGTCTCGCGCTCTCGTTCTCTCTCGCTCGCGCTCTAAGTTGGAAGCTCTCTCTCTTTCCTGGTGGAAGTGGAAGCGGCGGGGCTCGCACGCGCCTGCACACCTTCTCCTCCAGGTAAGTTCGGCTACTCGTATCACTTTTTTCCGTCCAAGTTCGCAGTTTTTTCGGAGACCGTGTCGGAATTTCGAGGGTCACGCGAATAAGAAAAAAAAGGGAAGAAAATTTGTCCTGTTTATTTAATTTGGAGGGGTTATGGCTGATTCTTCCTCGTGCGCCGGCGTGCGCGCGCCCGCCCGCCCGCGTGCGTCCGCTCCCTCGCGGATGTCCACGTTGAACGTGTGCAAAATAACAACAAAAATAAGAACAATAATACTACAAATAGCAGCAGAAACCCTGAAATATCAGGTCGCGTTCGCTAACAGGGCTCCTGAAAGGCTAAGTGGCGCCGTGGCCGTGTGTTTTGACGTGCTCAAACAACCGTCTGTTTGCGAGGAAGCTCTGAAGGGAGCGCGGGCACGAGGCGTCCCTTTGTCAGCAGCCCGCGCCGCGCCGATCCTCTCAGCCTTGGGTTTTGGAGCATTTTAGGGCCCCCAGTGTGTTATTGTGGCCACTTTAGTGGCCCCCGCAGCTGAAAGACACCGGCTAAAACATGCTGTGGGTGCACGCGGGCTCGGAGGCGGGGGGGGGGGGGTAATAATAATAAAAAAACACTGTTGCAGTGTAATCTTGAAGTAACCGTAGGAATGATGGGCGACAGGAACCCACTCTTGCCACCGGTTCGTGTCTGTTTATTTCGTCTTTAGAACCCTCTTGACGTCAGCAAAACTGTGAAATGTCTTCTTTTAAAGTCTTCTTAGACTCCTTCCTCTAAAAAGTTTACTGTTGCCTTGATTCCTAACCGTGTCCTTGTTTCTAACTCATCTGAATGGTCCCTGAAGCTCACTAAACGGTCATCTGTGCTGTTTTGTGTTGAATTATGGCTCTTTGGTGGTTATTGGACTGTATACTGAGACATTTTATGGCTTTTTATAGCTGTATCACCTGTTGAAAAGACTCAGTAGTATGAAGGGGTGGGTCACCTGCAGTGTATGTATGCATCTGGTTATGATGGTTTCTTGATGGATGTTTCAGTGGTCACTGTAAGGTCATCCACTTGAGTTTAAGCCAAACACTACTAAACAGTGTAATACTGCGGTTTCTGTAGATGTTTTGTATATATTAAATAATATGAGAGTTTTTCATATTTATCCTGTTAGCTGTAGAGTCAAGACATTTCTCAACTGAAGTCATCTAGCTCAAATTTATTGTGTCAAGGTTGGTTGTGAATGCTAAGGTTGCTGGATGTATTATTTGAGGTTTTATTCTCTGGAGAGAATCTAGACAAAGAAGTGTAAATTTGTCACTTTTTTTTTTCTTAAAACTGTCCTCAGGCGCCCTTTGTGAAGAAAATGAGTGGCGTTAGAGAAAGCCCAGAATTTCCCCTTTGAGGTTTGAGGCCAGGCATGCACTTGTCACCATGCATCTGCCTTGTGTGTTTTGGGTGGGGGAAGGGATCTCTGAAATTTGCACTGAATCGTAGTTGCACATTTTCAGACATTTTTGTGCATGCAGAAGCCTATAAATTTTAATTGGAGTCCCCCCTGTTCATTGTTGGCTACATGGAGCCCTCATTTGAGGTTACAAAAGAATCTGCAACACTACAATTTTTTGTATGGCAGCTTAGTTGTGACTTTGGGAGAACTTTGTCACACACTGGGAGTATTTAATTGCAGAAGTAGGAAAAAAAGTTTTTTTAATGTAAAATACAGTGAAATAAGCTTTGAAAAACTTTTCAAAGTCCCTGTAAACTTCTGTGATTAAACTGACATGTAGCTCAGAAGTTTGTATCCAGGTTCTAGATTGGCAGTTGGACTCATACAGCTTATTTTTTGCCTCGTGTACGATTGTGATGTTCTTTCAACTAGCTGTAAGCCACCAAATTGTGTTTTCCATCTTTGAAAAGACACATGTAACATAGTTTGCTGGCACATTTTATTGCTTCTGCCTTTAGTGGAATATAACAGTAAAAGCAAGCAAGAATTTACAGGTGGTCTTCTGATCTGCTGGAAGGGTTATTTTAAGAACATGTAGATGACTAATTGTGTTGCACAGACACACTGGAAATGTGGCAGTCGAGGTGTAAGTATCTCAATTCATTTCTTTGAAAGGTCTTTTTCTGTTGTGTAGTTTATGAAGCATAGGCAATAGAAGAAAATACGGAAAAAGCTTGTAGAACTATTGGCAGAAAGATGTAATTTTTAATGGTTTTGCCCATTATAAATTTGTAATGCACTGGCATTTTAATACAGGCATATGTTTTTTTTTTTTTTGTTTTTTTTCCTGAAACTCTACGCTGTGTTTTTTTCACTGCTAGAAGAGCTCTAGACCAAACTAGACTAAGTCAAGATGAACACTTTAAAAGTGTTTACCCAATCATAAAGCTTAACCACAGAAATTCTGCAAAATTACTGTCTTCATTGCAAAATTATTTGAAATGTTGATCCCAGTCATTGGACAAATGATTAGTGGTTGGATGGGGATGTGGACCGTGGACTTTATTGTATGTTCTCATCAGACTGTTGGTCTGGTTGTGGAGGGAAAAGCCTGCTTACCACCAGCTATTGAGTACGGGCCAGTTATAGTTTGGAAGTTTTGAAATGATATGTTTTTAAATTCCACCCCCAACTGTAGCTCGCTGAAGACCCTTTCGAAGCTTCCTTGTAATTTTTATTATTATTATTATTATTGGATTTTGCTGATGCTTTCCTTCAAAGCAATACAGTGCACACCATCAGTATGCATATCACACTGACGATCAACCAACCACAGCCACAAGTTAAAGTATTGAATCAATGGTTTATATTCTTATTACTATTATCACTCATTGATTTTTCTGCAAAGCAGTTTACAGGGTTAAGTTACTTACCCATTTATATTGCAGGGTACATTTTACAGTTTAGGGTGATTATGTTGGTAATTGGAGGGGATCTGAACCTCTGTCCTCTGACCATTGGACAGTTACTCTAACTTTTATGCCACCTTTTGACAAGAATGAAAAGCAGTACTGGTATACTAATATTGGTGTTGCATAATGCAGCCCACATGCCATTTAAGATGGCAAAGATTTCCCCTTATCATTGGCAGTCTTCATGGGTGTGGATTGCATGACTGAACTAATATCTTAAATAGCTGGTCCAGCTCTTTGAAGGGGTGAGTATATACTAAATGGAAGTGAAATGGGTAACACTTGTGGCTGTATCAAGTCAGTTTTATACTTGATAGCCCAGTTGAATTACCCTTTTTGACTTTGCATTTGTGTGTGTAAAACTCATTCATTTATGTTGTCACTTAGAAGTGGATCACTGGTGTCTTCAGCCAATTTTATTTTGCCGCGTTTGTTTGTCTCTGCAGTGGAGGAAAGAATGGTGCTTTGTTGGCTGTGAATAATGTCCAGTCTGTGTGGGTCATTGGCTAGCTAGCAACCTGTTCATGTTGAACAGCAATGTTCATTTAGTGTGAGCTTGTTCGGGGAACTACGATACATCTGAAGTCATCTGTTCGTCCTTTTCTGGCCAGGTTCTACCTTGACCTTGTTTCTGTAAAGAACCAGCTTGAATGAGATCAGCTGGTCTTAAGGGGAAGCCGTGCCCTACATGTTGTCGTGCCAAGCTATTCCTTTGCTGGCATGGAGGAGGGTGACTTATTCCCTTTGTTTGGAATTAAGAGTTTTATACTGTTACCTGATCTGAACCCAACCTGGAACAAATCTGTCAGCTGTGTAATGCAGCTACTCGTGCATCTTATTGCCAAGATATTTTGTATGCATGTTGTTTCAGAGAAAAGCAGTGGTCTGTGTTTGAAGTATTTCCGTAGGTATTTCAGAGACCTTTAGTTGTGTATCTAACATACAATAGCCTCCAGTGGAATGTGCCTAATAGAATTTATATTTCAGCAGTCCTGAGTCTGAAACAACCTAATTCCCTGGCCTTTGGCCAGAAGCACATGCTGGGCTACAGTAGAGCATATGGTGGCCCTGTGTTGGTTTGCAAAGGCCTGTAGAGCAGGAAATAACAGAAACTGGTATGTCCTTGAAGAGCTGGACAGGCTACAGCTATCGTACTATGAACTGATGAAAACTGTAGTTGCAGTGGCTTCTTTAAGCATTGGGTAAATAATAGATAATAAAATAGAAGACCTGATGGAGAACATTGGTTGCTAATACATACAGCTATGTATGGGGATCAGTTGGATGGACATCTTTGATACAAGATGTCTATGCAGTGCAGAAGACAAGTGCTTTAAAATCTGATCTGAAAGGAAATAGCCTGTTAAATTAGACATTGCATATACAAAGCATAGATATAAAGATTTGGAAGTGGCAAAGAGTACTTTCAGTAATGCTGTTTGAATATCTCTTTGGCCATACTGAATTTCTTCAAAATTTTCTTTATAACCTTTGTGTGTTTTTTTTTTTTTTTTTTTTTTTTTTTTTCCCTTTGTTTTTNTTTTTTTTTTTTTTTTTTTATATCTTTTTTTTTTTTTTTTTTTTTTTTTTTTTTTTTTCTTCCCTTTGGTCACAAATTGGTCACTGCAATATACACAGCCAGAGAGAGTACAGTAAGACATTGCACCTCCATCTATGTAGATTGAAGGGTAAGGGTCAAGTGGTTGTGTTACAGGTATGGCCATACTACATTTTCTAATAAGATGCAGAAGAGTGTCCAGACATTCCAAAATTTGTTTAGAATTATTCTATTGGTCATATGTTAATTTTTCAACTGGGTGGAAGTTAGAAACTACAGACATTCAGTTATTAAGAGAAGGAACTTCCACTGTAGCCCAATTCTTTAAAATATACATCTACCTTTCTTTGCTAAGAATGTCATAGTGAACAGTCTGTGTTCCATGACTGTCAAAAAGTGAGTTTGGGTTGTGATTTAGCAGCAAAATCGAAGGTGGCAAATCAAACCTTACATTGAAAGTCTTTTGCATAGTTAAGTAATCTTCCTTCCAATAAACTTGTATCTTGTCTGAGATCCAGAATAGGTGCATCGCTTTGCTCTTAAAACATGTCTGTAATCACCGTGGAAAGATCTTTTGGAGGTGCCCTAGGGAAAGGTAAATGTGTGTGGAGGAACTTGAAGTTATGCTTCTGGATGTTTAGGGAGGTGCAGGCTGGGATAACTTTTGTACATATAGCTGTCCAGTCATCATCGCTGAAAGACACATCAATGTCACACTTCCATGTCTCCTTCAATGCATTTTAGGAGTTATTGCAAATGCTTCAAGTATCTGCAGTTGTTCACTGCCCAGAGTTGTTTCACTATTTCAGTTAGTTCTGTCCGAAGTCTGTTCTCTTTATCCGTGGCTGTGATAAAATGACAAAGTTGGAAGGTATTTAAAAAAAAGTCTGTACTGGGTAGGCCAAATTTAATTCTAATGTGCTCAGTGTAAACAATTCTTTGGTCTAAAAATAAATGATATGTCCACTATACCTTTAGGCAGCCATTTTCAATGACCAATTTGACTTTTTGTGGGAAGATCTAGGTTAAAAGCAATAGGAGACCAGAGAGTCAGACCATATGTAGGCCCAACGTAATTTTTAATGTCTCTCCAGGTTAGGACAGTGTTGAACATGCCAAAGTTCAGATAAGCTTGGAATCTTGTGAAACACTTAAATGAAAGGTAGGGACCTTAGACCTAGGTCTCTGCCTTTGCTGTCTTAGTTCTTAATGCAGATGTACTGGCATTCACATGTCCTGTATCAGTGCAATGAAACCATTTAGTTATCTGCAAAATATTGCACTTTTCACACAAGGCTCTGACAATGTACAAACTGCCATTCCACCTTTGTTTGCTATTTGTGTGAATGACAGATGACCTCAGTGTGAGGTAATGGTCATCTGGTTAACTAGGAGCTAGGGTTGACATGCAGATACTCTTGCTGTTCTCAGTTTGTGCCAAGTTTATTGGAAGTCTTGGGTTTAGAAATGCCATTGCATCTGCTACATCAGGTAGCACATTTCACTCCAAAATGCCTGAACGATCCTCGGATTTCATGACTCCCTTAATACATTCAATGCCTCCAGAACCGGAAGCAACAAAGTAGTCAAACAGCATTAAGGAACCTCTACCATATTTAACTGTAAGTATGGTGCTTTTTTCTTTAAGCTTAGTTTTGTCACCTGTAAACCAATCACTGGTCTGCACTGCCAGAAAGATCTATTTTGGTTTAATCAGTCCACAGAACATTTTCCCAAGAGTATGTTGGTTTCTCTCGGTTATTTTTCAACAGTGGGTTCCTCCTTGGCCTTTGTCAAAATACTTCTTCTCAGGTTAATGCGAGGTATATGATACTGGTTGAAATTATCACTTCAGTTCGTTCTAGGTCAGTTTTAAGCTGTTTGGATCTTCATGGTGTTCATTTTCAATTGGCATTAAAGCCATCATTCAACGGTTAATCATTAGTTAATCCATGTGAGTACTGACAGTTTATAAGAGATGAGTAATTTCACTGCAACAAGAATCTAGTTTTAATCAGACAGATTTGATTTGTTTAGAAAGAGTACAGTTGTGTAATTGGAACTTTTCAGTTTTTATGCTATTTCCACGCATGTCCTTTTTTCATTGTTTTATTCTGTGCTGGTCTGTAGCAAATGAGTGTATAGCCAAAGCTGTTTCACTGGTCACTTTTTCAAGCTAGATAATATTGCAAGAGTGCCAATAACATTGACCAAAACCGTTTTTGTGTTATATATAGCAAAAATAATATACCATAGCAGCTCATCCTCAGGGGAAATTGGTTGGATGTACTCATGGATGTTGCATATCTCATTCAGGAGTTGTTACACTTTCCATACAAATCAGGTCTTGCCCACTTGCCATGAAACTGTCCATGTGACATGGACCTTGTTGATCCAGCCATTATCTGACCCAACATAACTCTTTCTTCTTCTCACTCTCATTTTGGAAAGTAGACAGGTGTGGTATAGAAACTTGTCTAAGGATTGTTTATGAATAGTAGCAAGAATCAAACCATTTTCCCACGTGCTAGGTGGTGGTGTTATCTGCTATGCTGTCCAACTGCTATGCGATGTCTATGTGTATAGTGTGTACATGGGTTGGGTATGTGTGTATAATATAAACATCATGTAGGCCTTTTAAATCAGAAAAGAAACACTCCTGAGAAAACAGATAACATTGAGTCCAGATTATGAACTGTGGATTGTGCAGTAGAGTCATAGTCCTTGTGGCATGTGGTTCCCTGAGGCCAGAGGAATTAATGTACAATCCCTAGCAAGGCAGTTGATCAAGGCTGACACCACTTGGGAGCATCTGCTAACATGATGTGGATAAAACAGTGGGGTCATGATTCTGCTGACCTGAAAATACAGCTGGTGGCATAACGGTTAGAGAAGTCCTCTTGCTAGCAGAACGTCTCAGATCTGAATTTTCACTTTCGCAGTGGTACCCTTGAATCCCTTGACCTGATAATAGTCTGAATCCTCCGCTGTATAAATGGATAATTAATTGTAAGTAGCTTAACGTACAAATCTAACAAATAAACAAATGTGCAATCACTCAGCAGAGTGGTGATTCTATGGTCTTTATATCAGACTGGGGGCAACAAACTGATTGCACAGGTCTGTTAATCAGTCTGGGAATCTTATGGTGTGATGTTATGTTATAATGTTAGAATGGCACATGGTGGCCAACTTAAAATTATCTTGTTTTCTTAACCCAATGGTTTCACTTCAATTTTTTGTTGTCATTTTTGTCATCTTAATGTAAGGGAAAAAAAACTTAAGTCATATAAGCCTAACCCTTAGTCAGAAAGCATTGCAGCAATAAAAAATGAAGAAAAAGTCCAGCCTGATAAACTACAAACTACTCAGAGCTCTGTTGTAAACAGTGTTGTCATCATTCTTAACACCAAACCCTGTTCTTGAGCTGATTCTGATGCTGAGACTATGCATTCCGCACTAGTTTCTTGTGCACATCCTGAGTGTGTGGTCGCAGTGGCATACAAGGTTTCCACACAACCTTCATTTCCGTAGCCGACTGCGTATCGGACCCCAACGGCACAGTTCATGTCTGTGGGCGGCTCCACATTCAGAAGAAAGCTTTTCAGGATGTTACGTATACAAGACCTTAGTTTGGAGATGTTATGCTATTTTGTACCTAGGATGTTTATACTTGTCGTTGAACTTTTGAGTGTTCTAGGTAGCGCTATGGATTTGATAATGCGTTTTTTGATAAACATTTTTTATCCAGAGAAACATAGGGAACATTGTTTAACGCTCTTACTTTATCGATACCATCTACCATTTAAAACACACCATATGACATGCAAACGTTTTACAAACGCATTATCATCACAGCAAATAAAGACTACTTTTTTATTTTAAGAGCATATGTCCAAGAATGTTCTTTTTTGTGTTATAGAATATTTATCTGAGGTGACTTTCTTCTCTTTTTTTCTTAATGTAAGTCCCTCTAGAAACCTTCAGTTTTAGATGAGGTATACACAAAATCACAGTGGATTAGGTGGGTTTAGACTGCTTTGCTTTCAGGCTTTCAGATGGAAATGTTGCAGTGTTCCATCCATCCATCCATCCATCCATCCAGGCATTATCAATAAAAGCTTATTTCCAGAGTTGCAATGGTTTGGAACATATCCCAGCTGCATGGAGTGCAAAGCAGGGTAAACTCTGAAAAGGAATCTAGTCTGTAATAAGGCTCTCGCACTCACTCACTCACTCCTTCCTGACTGACTGCTGTGTGTTACAGTCAGAAGCTGTGGGTTCTGGGGTGCTCCCATTTTAAAATTTCTTATGGGTACTACAACACTTATGGCACTAAAATAAATTCCCACAGGGTAGGTTTGTTTATTTATCCATTTATTTATTTAATCACTCCTAAGTAGAAAACCTGTCACAGCACACCAAGGAAGATATTCTGAGTGAATGTCAGAAACTCACTGGAGCACACTGCTTGTATCTCTTCTCTTGCAGCCCACCAGGGAAGTCTGTATTGTAAAATCCGAATCCAATGGCTGTCAGTTTGTCACCACCCCCCCCTCCCCCCCACAGAAGGCTCCCTGCTGTCTTGATACCTCTTTAACTAAGTGTCAGTGTGAGAGCTTCACTGTACACATGGTGACAGCATAATCTGTGAGTGCAGCAATACAGCAAACATGTCTCTGGTGCTGTAAGAGGGATAAAATGCTGGACACTGTGCTTTAAATGCCTGACTGGAGACTATAAGCGAACGAAAGACACAGTGACCCAAACAGCTGTCTCCACAGTCTGAATTTCTGTGTTGTTGACATGTGATTTCATACTTGAGACCCAAAGTCTGTGCTCCAGGCCAATCAACATTTCATCCCGGTGTCTGAAATGCGGTGAGATCAGAAATGTGTAGCTCAGAATGTTTATTGCTCTGTCTGTGTGTGTATGTGTGTGTTTTGTGTAAAATACACAAGTTTGACAGTTTACTCAGTTCATTGTAAATCATTAGTTTGGGTCAGTTAATATTTGATGTTGGCAAAGGCCTATCAGTAGTGCAGTGTGGTGAAGGAGTGTCTGGCCAAAGTCCTTGGTTCACACCTTCCTTGAGTACAGATTGTGGCAGTTTGTTTCAATCTGCTGAAGGTGCTGGTTTCTTCCTGTTAAGGATAATTAGGGTGGGGTTTCTGACAAAATGGAAGGAAAACTCTGTACTATTCTTCTTTAGTACATCTTGCATAAATGGTTTTTTTTTTTTTTTTGAACCTCAGATATTTCTTCTACTCAACTACAGCAAAGAAGCTGCGGTTTAAAAATCTGGTGTGACGCTGTATACTTACTGTGATACTGAACTCAGTAAGTGTATTGACATGTTTGCTGAATGCTCCCTTTCTGTCTCAGGTGCCTGATCATGAGATTGTGTGAGCTGAGAAAGAATGTATTGGTGAAAAATATGTCTTTAAACTGTTGTAATGTTCTATTAAAGATTCACTTGGAGCATTCTTTAGTGTGATCAGTTACAGTAGGGTTTTTTAAAGTAGATGATTATAAGTTTGCATGGAGATCATTTTCAGATGTAACTGTAGAGCTATATGGAAGGCCTATATTTGGTTTGCGCACCCAGCTCTCGTTTGTCATGTTGGAACATTCCTCTTGACCGGTGTGCTTGGAAGCCCAATTGTTTTTCTTCAGCCTGCCATGATTTAGTCAGCAAGAATTATTTGTATGTTTTGTGTGCTAGCAGAACACATACAGGCACAGCAGGTAACAGCCTTCCCTGGCAGCCAAATACTTCATCAAGCAGCAACAATTTTATGTAATATAACAAAGCAAGCAGTAATGTTTAATAAGGAATGAATATAGAAAAATGGCAGCATGCTGCCAGGTTTGATTTTGTGTGTGTGTGTGTGCGTGCGCGTGTGCGCGCATGCACGTCATTGTGCCTGAATGTTTTGCAAAAACATCCATTTGGAGACCTCACAGTCTAAAGCAGAGAGCAACCACAGGTATTTTTGCTTATTTTTGTATTTGCACTAGATGTGACTTAACAAAGGGTACTTACTGTAAGCTGTTTTGTGTGTTGGGGAAATTACCTGATTTTGGTTTGATTGAAATGCATTTTTTTTTAGTCACTGAAACTAGAGAACATTTCAGTACCATATGAAATGTTTAATGTTTTATGGAAGTAGTGTGCTCCATTTACATATTATGTCAGAATGAGTGTTTCCTCTCATAATTGGAAGACTTGATTGTGGTAATTTTAATTATTCTAGTGATGGTGTTTACCCCCCTTCATTTTAACATGTGTTTTGCTTCTGTGTATTATATGAATTTTGTTGTCTGGATAATTTCTTGAAATGCACCGTGGGATTGAAGCCAAGCTGTTCAAAAGTGATACAGGTTGTGAGGTGTCAGACCCCCAGGTGGTGGGTTGTTACTAGGTGGTCTGGGATTGTGACCCTGACAAACAACCCCCTTTTCTACATGACTTCATTCTTTGCCTCCCCCCTTTAGTCCCCAGGGTCCCTGATCCCTCAGCAAGTTATGTCCTGCCTTGAGGTTCACATCTGCTTTTAGAGTAGTACAGTAGTACTGGCACAGTGTATTGGTGGAAATCTTTTTTGTTGCTCTCCAGTGATGTAGGTCAGAACTTGCCTGGTTTGCTTCAAGGAGGCAATGTTGGTCATGTTGTCAGAGCAGTCAGGCGTGACATTCCCTGGCACAATTTTAACCAACTTCCCTTCATCCTTGCTGCAAACTGTTCACTCTGTGTACTTAGCAGTAAATGCAGCACCAGCCTGACTGCATTTGCAAATACTGTAAGCTGCCGCCTCTCAGAACTGAAGTCTCCGAGACGATTAACAAAATAGCCAAGATCAGGCATATAAAATGCACCAATCCTGGAAATATCAGTTTCATGCATTATGATAAAGGACTTTTTTAAAAAATAATTGTCATTATTATGTAACCTGAGTGTACTGTCTTTGTAATTTTTTTTTTTTGCAGTACTTTTTAGTAAATGTATATCACAGAGATTGGCTGCCAGGAGCATTGACAATTCAGTGATGTCGCACTCTTATTTTCAGGCATGAAAGTGGGGTTTGGAGCACTGAAAAGTGACAGATATTTTATCTTTAAAAACTGCTCGCAGAGGGGGTTTATTTGATCCCGGCTCAGTTTTGGATCCTCTGGAACTGTTCCAATATGGCAGCAGCCATCGTTGCGGAGGCAATGAGTTTGCTCACCTGTTGCGTGGGTTTGGAGAGGAGATCTAGACTGGCCGAGTCCGAGAATGTTCTCCCTTCAATAAATCGCAAGAGAGAACAAAAAAAGATGACTACTTCTGCTACCTCCACTATTTTAACTAATACTATTACAGTAAAAACCTTGGGATCCTTAAAATTCTACTGCATGAAATGTAGGCCTGCTCTATGGCGAGATTATTCCCCACATCTTTAAACTCCATCTCTCGCACAGCAAAACAATATGTCTACCTCAAAGCTCTCAAATACAGTAAACACAAAGAGATCAACAGTCCCCCTATAGTGCCATACACCAGTTAGCTATTTACAAACATACAGGAGCAATGCATTATGGGAGAGCGTCAGCTCACCTGCTACAGTACTAATAGGTACTTACCCAGACGTATGTCATCTTAAGTAAATCTTAAACATTCATGGCCATCTTGCTGACTCAAAAGGGAGCAGGAGGACATGAGTCAATTATGCTATATCCAAATTTGTCTTAAATACAGAGTTTTATTAGCTGCAAAACAACTAATGCTATTTAACCACTTTTTAACTTGAATTGATAACTTTACACTTCCATCCAGTTTATAACCACAGGGTTTTATTGATATGTTTCATAGTGAAAAGGTGGCATGGTGGCTGTGTGGGTAGAGATGGTGCCTCACAGCTCCTGGGTCCTGTGTTCAGCTTGAGTTTAAATCCAACTCAGTATGTATGGAGTTTGCAGTGTTCTTCCTCTAGGTTTCTTCTGGGTGCTCCAGTACCCCCACCACAGTCAGAAGACATAATTTCAGGTGAATTGGTAGGCTCTAAATTGTTCAAGGTATGTGTGGGTTTGTGGTAATGGGCATCCCATCCAGGGTGTAGCCTGCCTCATGCGCTATACCTCTAGGATACTCTGAACCATCATGGTTCTGAATAGGACAAGTGATTATTGAAAATGGATGTTTTAGACCACAGTTCCTTAACTTCACACCTTTTTTTCTCCAAGCTTGGCCCCTAGCTTAGAGTGATTAACGTAGTAATTTGTGGTTTAATATATTTTCATTTCTGGCTCAGATAAGTATGGTATGTAGGAAATGAATGTATGACTGAACTGAATGGGAAGGCCTAAACTTGGGGCGTCTACTTACTGGTACCATCAGAAGCCAAAGAAGGTCTTGCTTCACGTCATACTTCCTGAGAGAGGTGTCAGGAAAAGCTGATGACAGGGCTTATTGTTCTTTGTACAATAATCCTTCTGCTGGTCTTGGTTTAAAATATACCCTAGATTTTGTGCAGGATTTTCAAAGATCTTCTTCTTTTGCCATTTAGCCAGTTTTCCACTTTTTAAGCGATTTTTAAAAAAAAAAAAAAAAACACCAAACCCTGAGTCTAAATTAATTTGAATTCATTTGGGTTGTGATTCTTTAACTTTTTTGTTATGGTTTATGTTTTGCTGTACCGAAGGAGGTCAGAATTATTGTAGAATAGTTTTAACCACGCAGCCATTGCACCATTGCCAAGGGGTTTTGTGCAGGACCATGGAAAGGTGAAGTCACACTCCGTATCACTGGCTTATGTTTTGTAACCAGGACAACCCTTTTGACAAGAGGCTGCAAGACCCATGTTCAACAGGAAATTACCGGTTTTGTGAATTTCTACACTCAAAAAACAACTGCTTTAGTTCCAAGACGATGTTGCCTCTGATTAGTTGTGTAGTTCTATTCTGTAGGTTATTCTGGGCTCCAGTGGGGGCGACACCTTTTGTACAGAAGCATTTTAGGGTATGTGGGCCTACATACTGGAGCCTCTGTCTCCGAGTGCCAGCAATGGAAATGTCAAAAAGCACACTCAGATGTAGCGGTGCTGAAATGAGCTGGAACGTGGTCGCCTCCAGTTGAGAAGCAGCGAGGCACAACATGGTGCTTGCAAACAGAGAGCAGAGAGGTTATTCCTGGAATCGCTACCTCACCCGCAGTTTCACATCCTTCATTTAATTTTTTTTTTTTAAACGGTAATATGCACCTACCATTAGTGAGTGGAGGGGCTCAATGATGCAAATGGTGTGAATGTTGGCTTTTAACTATTTTGGGGGTGTATATAAATATATGCATATGTTTTTGGCAGGAGTGAATATGGATTCCCCTCACACTTAGAATCCCCCTCCCCCACTCAGGCTGTGCGAGTTGATCAGCAACAACAGAAGAATGCCGAGCCAGCAGTGTGGTGGCTACCTGTTTGCGGTCGATTAGTTGTCCCCCAACACCCCCTCCCCCACCGTCGACGAGACTGCAACTCGTCCAGGGGCTTCAAAGGCGGGTTTTACTCAGCGAAGCCCTTCAAGAGAAAATGGTTGCTGGTTCCAGGCCTTTTTTGCACATCTGTTGGGAGGTGACCACTCATGAGAAAATGGGGCCTTTGGCGTGGTTTTTTTTTTTCCCCTCCTTCCCTGTTGTCTTGTTTTTATTTTTTCTCTTTAGTTATTTTCAGAAACGATGCCTTTTTGCCATTTAGATACAAGGTCCATTGCATTTTTATACTTGTGTATTTTGCTTTGGGTGGGTGGGTGGTGGGTGCTGGGTGCACATTCTGTTTTGTTACGCCATACATCTCTGAAAGAATCAGCTGCCACCACCCTGTCTTTTGTAGGCACTGTTCGGAGTTCTGTTTTTATAGTTGCAAAATTGCAGCAGTGTATAGCTTATGAAATCTAGCTCTTCCTTCAGCATATCAGTATCTCAGGGTTCAGTCTATGTGTGAAATTGCAACACATATAGTATCATGTTTTAAAAATGGTAAATAACAATTTTGTGTAATACCACGATGAAGCAGTGCCACGGCATGCATGGTGGTGTTACATGGTAATACAGATTAGATCTTTATAATCATCATTTCTATTTTTAAAATTTCTCTTTTTAACGGTTAAGAGTATGCTGAAATGTCGTCTTTGCCTCCCGCACCACAATTCATCTTAGGCTATTTGTAGAGCTGCTTAGCAAGCAAAATAAAGAGATAAAGGCAGCCGTGGTGAAAAGATTTTTTTTTTTCCTATAGTTAGTTCAGCAGTGTGATCCCTGAAAAACTTGGTAACTGTACCATGTGGTCACGGGTCGTGGCAATTGCCTGCTAATTGTGTATTTAATGAAGGCCTCTTGTGTCCTTAGCTGCTCCTCCCCCACTTCCTT
The DNA here is from genome assembly GCA_900497675.1 of Arapaima gigas. NCBI lineage: Eukaryota > Metazoa > Chordata > Actinopteri > Osteoglossiformes > Osteoglossidae > Arapaima > Arapaima gigas. Next base: position 191,806 of record UFQX01000116.1, read on the forward strand.
GGTGGAATTGAGAATTGAGAATGAACTGCAGGAACCTAAAGGAGCACTGAGACCTTAAGCTGTGCGAGTTTGGGGGTGAGCAGCCTGAGACTTGCTGTAAACATCCTAATTGTGAGCTTAATGAGAGGACGGGCCTCTTGTTATGGCAGACTAGCAGAACTCACCTTGGATGCTGTGCTGAGCTAATTGTGTTGCTTCACAGATTGAGAAAGTTCTCAGCCCACTAGTCTGTATGCTCGAAGGTCAGGATTTTCAACAATCTCAGCCTGGGCTGGATGCGTGAAGCACATTATTGATCACAGGGAATTGGTTCAGACTTACACACCGGGGTTCACTTTAGCAGAGTTCTGTTATGTAGTTTAAATGTCACCTCAACACACACCTGGATATGCATACTGCACTGGAGAGAAAACATCTTTCACTGAAATGAGCCCTCACTCCTTTTTCAATCTCAGTGTTTTGACAGCCTAATTTCTGACCTTTTTGGAAATTAATATTTACTTTACCTGGGAGATTTTATACAAATGGAAACTGGCAGAGAAGATTTAAGACATGATCTGGGGGGCATGGGAACTTAACAAACTACCAAGCCCCTTTGTTTGTCAGGTCAGTATTACAGCCAATATGAATAGATTACCGTTATCATTAACAGAAACTATATTTCCCCTATCTCCAAAAATATGTTTTGTGGGCTTCCGAAAGCAGTGAATTCTGTCAGGCCCACAAAGCAGAGACCATTTGGAAAAGGCAACCTTTTAACAGGATGAGGAAAATGCAGATGAAGACAAGCCTTCAGGTTGTGTGAGAATCACTGATTGGTGTCTTAACAGATCTAAAGCTGGGATACTGTTTGCACCTTTCAAAGGCATCTTCTGCCACAGTATTCAGTGAGACTGGAATTAAATCTCAGTGGCGCTGTAGATCTCAGCTTCACAGTCTCCATTATCATGGATTCCACCACAGGACTATCAGATGGACAGATTAGCGGGCCAGACGACCCATCCACAGTTGTGCTCTCAAGGCCTCGCAGCTAATTAGATGTTTGCTTGGTGTTGGAGGCCAGCGGGTTTAGCAGTAAACGAACTGCAGCATGGCCTCCTCATTAGCTAATTGCCCAGAGGGGACGGCGGTTGGTGGCACAGCTGGGTGTCACTGTGACAGCATCCCATATGCCTTTAGGGAAAGGGTGTTTGTCTGGCTGAAAATAAGACGTTGAGCGTACCTTTAAATAAATTCTTTGTGTACACTGCAGTAAGGACCCCCGTTCCTATCTTCCCCTTGTCTATGCTGGTGAGATGATACGTTGAGGTTTTGAACTGGTCTGTGCAATGAAATTTTAATATCAGTGGAAGTATGTGGATGTTTTTTTCCTTAAAAAAAAAAAAGAAGCGATTTTTAGTCACATCAAGAGTTGGATTTAAATGGCAGCAGACACACAAGGTAATGGTCTGTTTGCTGCCATTTAAGACCAACTCTTGACGTGGCTGAAAAACCCTTATTTTGTGGTTTTGATAAAGGTTACAGTGAGCTGTGAATATTTGAATCTTTAGCTATACTTTCTTCCTCCGAAGTGTTGTGACATATATAGGCTAAGAAACGATATTGCTGATGTATGCATTTCTCCCTGCATATTTTTATTGCAAGCTTTAAAGCTCTGCTTTATGTTAATGGGGTGTGTGTGCTAGTAGTAGTGTTGGGTGGTATCTGGAAGGTTTATACTATGTTTGAGGAAATGCTCAGCTTGTGAAATGACTCTTGTTGCTGATGTCGGCAGTATACTTTTTCATACCTAAAATAATTTTCAGTTTTCTTAGGCAAGCTCTTGCACATCTAAAAATGGTGCACCCAGTTCTTTCACACTTGACTGTCTGCAGGGTCTCCACATCCCCATCGATGACTTGAATGCAGACAGTGCCCCATCAGTTTGCTCTTCCAAGCTCTATATTGCCTTTACACACTGTAGGTTGGGGTAATGCTCTGGAACGGCAACTTTTCAGCGGCCAGCCTGCTATTATAACCTGAAGGCCCTTCTTCTAGGATCAAGCAAGACCCCTCGGCTCACCCATGTGCAGGCTATAGCCACAGCACTGGCAAATTTTGCTTTTTAGAGAGATTTTCCTTTCCAGAAGTTGGTGCTTCAAAAAACGTAGTACAAATTCCCACACTACTGCAATGCCTCAGCCCCTAGGGAAATATTCAGGACCCACACTAGGATTACTGTGTTTGTATGTACACGAGCGTGGTTTATTCATATACAGCCTTCCTTTTAAACCACAGACTTCACCGTTCCTGAATTTGACCATTAATTTCATCCAAAACTCCATTCCATCCCAAAAATTCTAGGTCATATCTGTTGAACTGCTCATGGACCCATGATCTCCTGACTTTCTCCCTTTGCATCACTGAATTTCTGTTGACCATGGGAAGCACTTGGGCCCAGAGCTATTTGGTGCTTCACAGAACTTCTATTTTAATGTGCAAAATCTCATCCTAATGCTTTAATGGTTGGTTTACACCATCCTGTGTCTTACTGGTGTGAAAAAGGCATTATGGTTCATTATGGTGTGGTTGACTGCTCTCCAAGGGCTTGCAGCATTGCTTCCTGAAAGAGATTCTGTGAGTGGTGTAATGGACTATCAGTCTGAATGTTTGAAACAACTGAAATTCTTCCTGCCATGTTGTGTATCTGTTGAACTATACCATGAAAACATGTGAAGCATATGACAAGCACTGCATTGTATTTGTAAAGGAAGGCAGGTTACATGTTTTATTGCCTGTTTGCTTAGAGCAGCAGCTGATTGACCTGAAGTTTGTATCCTCCGGAACCAGAAGAAGCATATTCTTTTCTAAAGTTCATCAGACCTTAATAGGAGTCATACGTTTTTAATATTCAGAACGTTGAGCAGAACTAACTCAGATTTCCTTTATTTTTGCGCAGAATGCAACTTTGTACAAAGGAGCAGCAGTGAATACTTTATTCATCTCTGGTTCATTATAGTTGTTGATCAGTGACCGCGTGATTGAAAAACAGTTCCTTATTACAGGTGTTCTTCGAGAGAGGAAAAATTCATTTTTGGATGATTTATACTGTGGATTAAAAGTATTACATATATTATTGCATGTAATTTTTCATTTTGGTTTTGAAATGTGGTCATTTTTTGATATCATGTCAATTCAGGATTCCCTTGGCACTAATTTTTTTTGTCCCTTACCGTTGTTGCTTTTTTTTTTTTCTGGCTGGTTAAACTAAAAAAGGAAATATCTGTCTCCTACTTGAGTTTCTGAAATACACTTTTTTGTTTTGGTCTAGACAACTGTCTTTGAGATACTGTATATATTTCTGTGGTGACATCTGGTTGGTCTTGAGTGTATAAACTTACTAGTCTCGCCGTTTCTATCTCCCCACCCCACAGAGTGTGCCCACCTCTCGCACAGACCTCATACTCTGAGGTTGGTTAAGATGAGTATAACTAGTGATGAAGTCAACTTCTTGGTTTACAGATATCTCCAGGAATCAGGTAAGCTCAGTTCATTTAACTGAATCACTGCATAGCCCCTCCCCAAAGTTGTCAAGTTAAATATCAACAGGCTATACTTTTTTCTATGTTTTAGGCATTAAAAAAAACATTTACTTGTATGACCAAGGCAAAAATGGCTTCTGCAATTATCATCATATTTTTAATCGCCGTGATTATGGTATTAAGTGTTTCTACATAATCTTTCTAGCTTCTAGAGTAAAAGGTCTACAAGTGCAGAAGAACATGTGTGATTTGTATATTGTGGGTATTGCACACCTACAGCACAACTGAACATGGGTTGAAGGTTGAGTGAAGGAGGCAGAGGGTGTTATGAAGTCAGTTGGAAATACATCTATTCCCCTGAGCAGAGATCTGTGAAGCAGTAATGTTTCCATGTTTGCTTCAGGCCTTTTCTTGCAGATTGCTTTGGAAGGTGGTAGAGGAACTGACATGGTCAACATTTGTGTCAACTACTCTCCTAAACATGTTGACACAATTTGAAACGTTGCACAGAAAGCTGTAGTTGACTTACGTGCACTTCACTACACGTCACAGAACCTCACATTCCTTTGGTGTGTCCTTGTCTGCTTCCTTACGGAGGGACGGCACAGACTTTGCTGATTACACTGCCAACTGACATTTTGACTTGTGCAAAATTAAACATGATATAATAGAGTAAAATGTAAAACTTTTGCAAGTAATGACACGTAAATAACTATGTACAGCTTGGTAAAAGTGTGTATCTAGTCTGTTTTACAAGCACCTAGTTTTGGACTACTTCCAGTCAAGAGAGATGACTTGTTAATAAGAATTATAAATAAACTGACAAGGGCTGTTACTGATCAGTTTTTGATCTAGAGAAAAGGTTTTGGTTTAGTGTGTCACATTTTGTAAGAATAAGTTATATATTCAATTTTTTCCTCCAGTTAATTGTTTTCTTTCACTGTTGGAAATATGACCTTCTTATCAACTAATTGCTTCCAATTACTCTATAACTTTGGTTCCAATTCCTGACCGAGGGGACAGAAATGTGAGATATTTCCCCTGCATAAATTAAGAGTTTCTCACAATGTGGAAAAGAACTTTATTCCCAAATAACTGTAGTTAGGAATTGTTAAATTCATAATTGAGAACTGCCTAAATGTGCTTTGCTTTTGAATGCACTTTGGTGGATTTGAGGTGCTCTCTTGCATGTTTTTGCTAAAAAAAATGAATGTCTTGGTTACCCTGTTTAAAGGCCCTTAGTTGATGATTTCTAAAAGTGCAGGTGAACAGTTTGGTATTTTTCCAGCATGCAACTGCTCAGATTTGGTTTCATCTTTGAGTCATTATAAATCACCTTTGACACTTTTTTGTAAAAATGTGAATTCTGAAACTTGAAATGTTACTGAAACAAAAAAACGTCACATTCTGCCCTTGCGCGAAAGACCTAGTTTCATAGTGAATAGGTATAAGATATGGTTTGTGCTCATGCTAATATACATGCTCTCATGTGTTGTGAGATGACGCTGTTCTTCAAACAGTTGTACATAAATGTGTTCCAGCAGGCATTCAAGTGCTGTGTGTATCTATATGTGCAGGCATGTCATGACCTTTGTGGCACTTGCATTTCCCAGGTTTTTCTCACTCTGCGTTTACCTTTGGCATTGAGAGTCACATCAGCCAATCTAACATCAATGGGACGCTGGTGCCCCCTGCTGCCCTTATCTCCATCCTGCAGAAGGGACTTCAGTATGTGGAGGCTGAGATCAGCATCAATGAGGTGAGTAGTAATGGAGGGGTCAGAGGGCCCTGTGCCACATGCAGCATTTCTCTGACCTATAACACCTAAATAACAAGAGCGAAAGTCTGTACAAATGAGTTGTAATCTCCTTTACCTTCATAATGATTTTTTTTCCCCCTAAGGGTCAAAGTCAACTGTAGTCGACTATTTAACTGTTCCACCAATCTTGCTAGGTGCTGTACTTGCACTCGTACTCTGGTTAAAGCCAGTTTGTTTCCATGGTAGGATGGGACTGTGTTCGATGGCCGGCCAATCGAGTCATTGTCGCTCATTGATGCCGTGATGCCAGACGTGGTGCAAACGCGACAGCAGGCATTCCGTGACAGGCTGGCTCAGCAGCAGGCTAGTACCGCAGCAACTGGTGCCCAGCAGAATGCATCGAAGAATGGGGAGACTGCTCTCAATGGCGAGGACAGCAGAGGGCATATCTTGAGTAAGAACACAGGCTCAAACCCGTTTTTGAACTTTTTTACTGTACCGTACATGGGTTGCAGTGTGGTACAGTTTCCTCAAAAATATAGCAAGTGCTTACAGAGCTGCAAATTTTGCCCTTTGCAGTAGCCCACCTGCAGCCCCTTTGTTAAACATTGTCCTGCCTAGTGGGGAGCATAAGTGACATACTTCTCTGCATTCTCAAGAAACTTTGGTACAACTACAAACTTTCTGATTTTGAGGAAACGAAAGACAGGAACTGATGTGTGAAGATGGGGCCTTACAATTGACTTGGATGCAGGAGGGACTGTGAGAAGCACACCTTTAGGGTTTGAGTGACGAGTGTCTGCGTTTGCCCTCAGATAACCACACAGAGCCCATGGAGGTGGATGGGGATGTGGAGATCCCTGCCAGTAAGGCTACAGTGCTGAGGGGACATGAGTCTGAGGTCTTTATCTGTGCCTGGAATCCTGTGAGTGACTTGCTGGCTTCAGGGTGAGTCCTTCAGCCTGCCTCTGATGTCCTGCATCTACGAATGCCTATGTTTCCCCATTGCATTAATTTTTTTTAGGCACCAGTAGTTTGCATGCTCTTAGTATAGTGCAGTAATGGTGGAGTCAGTGATTGAGGTGTCCTTACTCACCATTTGCCCCTCAGGTCAGGTGACTCGACAGCACGGATATGGAATCTGAATGAAAATGGCAACAGTGGCTCCTCCCAGTTGGTGCTTAGGCACTGCATCCGGGAGGGGGGTCAGGATGTCCCCAGCAACAAGGATGTCACCTCCCTGGACTGGAATGTGAGTGGTCATGGGAAATTTTAATTTTACAACTTGAAGCATTTTATCCATGTATTTTGAACTTCAAGTGAGGGTCATGGGAAACTTTCTATGCACTAATCTGAATGAATGTCCATGATGGAGAATAGGGGTTTTATGTGAACACAATGGAGGTTTTTTCACTGTGGATTTCATTTCGACGTATCATTTGTGCACTGCTTTTATCAACATATTCACTGGGTTAAAAACAGATGGCATTTTGGCTTATTATTCCATTTTTTTTGACAGAGCGAAGGAACACTTTTGGCTACAGGATCATATGATGGATTTGCAAGGATATGGACTAAAGACGGTAAATTTATATATGATAGATATTCATACTCTTGACACTGGCATTATTAATATTTATGTTTTGCTTAGTTTAAATTTACTGTTGTTAAATAGGAATTGAAACATGAACTGATACTTTCTGTTATCCTCCCAGGTAATTTGGCAAGCACTTTGGGACAACACAAAGGTCCTATATTTGCACTGAAGTGGAACAAGAAGGGGAACAGCATCCTCAGCGCAGGAGTGGACAAGGTATTTTGATAATGTTCCAGTGACTCGTGATGGAATCCTTTTTGATCCTTTCACAGGATGAATTGTCATTTCTTTGAAATCTGGGAATTTTTTTTAGCTTGGGGCTCTGTACTTTGGGATTTGTATATACGAGCAATTTAACAAATGTCTGCTTTAGGACTTTAATTGCGCTCTTAGGTGGAGAAACATTTCTGCGTTTATCTTTTGGTGGTTGGTTGGGTGGTTCTTTACACTTTGTTGTTTGTGGGATCTGGGGTGAAATTTGCATTAATTTTGAAACTCTTACCTGCTCCTCAGACCACCATCATCTGGGATGCTCACACTGGTGAAGCTAAACAGCAGTTCCCATTCCACTCAGGTAGGGCTGTGGTCTGTGAAAGGGAACTCTCTCAGTGAGAACAGAGAATGAGAGCATTTCAAAAGTGATGCCACTGTATCCATTTGTCCTTCTACCCAGTCACACAAGTGCTTGCAAGACACATTCATAGTTGCCCTTGGGTTTTCCCTTTCAGCTGCATCAGCTGTATTACAGTCAGTCCATTTACTTCATATTTATCAGTAGAAGCAATTGAGGTCATTGAGAGATCATCTGAGTATTTAGTTTGGAGTGCAGCTCTGCAGCAACAGTGCAAAAAGGATCCATTGCTGCAATCCCCAGGTTTAGGGTTCCACATATTGTCAGCCTAAGCTTCTTCAGTGATTTCAGAATGTCATCAGTATTGTTGGGAATTGTTGAATGGGCGCTCTTGTGATGATGTCTGTCCTTGGCCCTCAGCGCCGGCACTGGATGTTGACTGGCAGAACAACACGACCTTCGCCTCCTGTAGCACAGACATGTGCATCCATGTGTGTCGGCTGGGCAGTGACCGGCCGCTCAAGACTTTTCAGGGGCACACGGTAAGAGTACATGAATGAGCTCAGTGTAGAACAGTGGGCTTGTTTTCTTGGGGGACCAACACTAATTTACCAATGCTCTCTTTTAGAATGAAGTCAATGCCATTAAGTGGGACCCATCTGGAATGCTGCTGGCTTCATGCTCAGATGATATGACCCTCAAGGTGATTAAGTCATCAGGGTTGTTTTTTTAATGCAAATCTCTTATTTGTTTGTCAGTTACTTGTGGCCTGGATAATTTTTAGGTAAATGTTATAAAGGTATATTGCAACCATATGCAGCTTGTTTGTTTTAAAACTGTATTTCTTAACCTAGATCTGGAGTATGAAGCAGGACTCATGCGTACATGACCTCCAGGCCCACAGTAAGGAGATTTACACTATCAAGTGGAGCCCCACGGGGCCAGGGACCAGCAACCCCAGCTCCAATATCATGCTTGCCAGGTAGGATATTTTTCCCTTTCCTAGAAATCAACCTACCTTGTGGATTGTAACGAGTTTCTAAATGCCATGAAGATCACCTTTCCATCACACTGTGAACTGTATTCATTCACGCTGGAGATCAGGTGAGTCGAGGTAATGATTTCTGACACTCTGAGGTGTCCCCTATTGCCCCCACAGTGCATCCTTTGACTCAACAGTGCGACTGTGGGATGTGGAGCGTGGTGTCTGCATCCACACCCTCACTAAGCACCAGGAGCCTGTCTACAGCGTGGCCTTCAGCCCTGATGGCAAGTTCCTGGCTAGTGGTTCCTTTGACAAGTGTGTCCACATCTGGAACACAGCGGTGAGCACTTGCATGCCTTCCTGGAGTCTGCCTCCCAAAGCTCCCCTCTAAGTACTTCTGAAGCCAGCTTCCTGACTCAGCAGGAGATGGTGTGCTGATGTAATAAGTTACATTTCTAAAGATAAAAACATAAAAATCCTGAAAGCATCATTGCGACTCCATAGGAGATACATGGCTTAGCTGCATGTGTACTTTGTTTTCCACATTAAACATGCAACATGCACAACTGTTAAGGATAAAAGAACAGCCACTTCTGTGTTGTGCTTTCAGAGTGGCGCCTTGGTTCATAGCTATCGAGGGACTGGGGGGATTTTCGAAGTGTGCTGGAACAGCACGGGAGAGAAGGTTGGGGCCAGTGCATCCGATGGATCTGTAAGTCCATGTCATCGCTGTCATGCTAGCATTGGTGTTTGACAACGCAGAGCAAAGGTTAATGTAAGATTTAGATAGGAAGTGAAAACACTATATTTATGCAGACTAAATGTGATAAAGATTGATTTTGTGGTAATGAGTGGAGAGTGGCAATAAAAATTTAAATTCATTACTAATCATTTTGAATGGTGTCCTCAGGTGTGCGTCCTTGACCTTCGGAAATAGCCTCCCAGCAGCGATTTAGAAGACACAACTTGAAATGCGTGGCAGGGCGCCCTTTCGAATCCGTCACGGCTGTTTGACGTCGGAAGACCTTGCTATTGTGGTTCCATGTGAATTCGTTCCTCACAACGAAGCAGACTGCACCCCCTCCAGCAACCCTCCACTCACCTTGCTGGACACAAAGCTGAAGAACATCAAGGACCCAAATGGCTGCACCATGAGAAATCCAAACCCTAGAACCAAAAGGACGGAGTAAAGCCACCCTCCATAGACACAGGTTTGTGTCACTTTAGGACTCGGGTGCCTTACATGAGTGTTTTTGACAGCGAGATGGAGAGTGGGGTGCGGTCCTCTGCTACATGGAAGAAGGGGCATATCCACAGCAAAGGGAAAGGGCAGCTTTTTACCTGTGTTTGACTGGGTCTGAAGGTGAACTGGCACACTAGGAGTTCTGTCAGAGGGAGACCAGAGTATGTGTTAATATTGCAGAGCCAAAAGTCTCTATGTCTAGTTTTCTATGTTCATGGTTTGAAAGCACATAGGAGAAGACAGATACACTTCTTATGTTTTCCTCAGCCAGACTGAAGTCTTCTGGTGTTGCAGTCTCTCTCAGGACACCGTGATGGCTCTAAAGTTCTCCTTTATGGAGAATTACTCTTGTTCCTAGTGTAGCACTCAGTCACACCCCCCCCCCACACACACTTTATCCAATATTGTTTTAAACTGAAGTTCTGGAAGTTGAAAAGTTTGTGTTTATAAAGTTCTTTCAGACAAGTCTGTTACTAACATTCATGTCAGTGATAAAACTGCAGGACTTTTATTTTTCTGAATTTAAAAAAGGTTTCTACAGAAATCAGTACTTACGGTCATTAAAAATTCTGTATTCTCCCTTATGGATGTAAATTTTAATGAATGTACATGTTTGTAAATTAGATGAATACACAAATTTATATACTGTGTATATGTGTTTATATACAGTACAAGTTCTAGTTGTCTTTCAGATGCACTATGCTCTCTTGGGTTCTGCTCTTCATCAGTAAAACATTAGAACTACAGAAATGCCTTTTTGGAATCGTTTTGCGATTCCTGTAAACGTCCCCCTCCCCAATTTCAACATATTTACCAACAGATCCTTCACTCACACAGACATTAGCAGGCGAGGGGCTGCATTTGCCATCACAGGTGAAAAGGACAAGACACACCGGTGACAGTATTAAGAGCACTGTTAGTGCTGGGGATGAGCAATATCGTTCTTCAGCCAAATAAAGGTGTGTTGGGTTATGAAGGCTGTAAGGTGTTCTTTTTACCCCAAACGGTCAACTGGATGTCCTGTACCAACATTCAGTTGTCTAACATTAGTTAAGCAGGTGTCCTGCTTCCTCTCTGCTGTGACTGGCTGCTGTTGCTCCATTGCCTGCCATCATGATATTTTTTTCTGTCACTTTTATTGAATGCTAGCCATCTGCTTCCTTCAGGGAGATGCAGCTGATTTAAACAACTAATGCACAACGTATACAGGGATTCCCTCAACGGCTCCATTGCTCTTTTTGTTTTAGTGATTTTAGAAAAATGTGACTGTGCACTTCGTCACCTGAAAAGATCTGTTTGTGTTTATCACTGTTTGTAATTTAAAAAAAAAAAAAAAAAATCATACTGAGAGGTTGGTCAGCAGTCTGTCGCTGTCCCACTTCCTTGTCTTTAGCCGAGGGCTATATGGCCTCTGCTGCCGTTGCTGTCTGTGTCAGACGGAGGAGCAGGCCGTGAGGCAAAGTTCAGTGGAGGGGGGGGGGGGTCTAGAGGTCACATGACAAGTTCCTGTGTTACCTCTACACAGGGTCAGGTCATTCATCTGTTTCAAATAAATTGCTCTATTTTGATATTAGAGAACACTGTGTTGCTTTTTTTCTTGGTGTTAAGAGTTCATGTCAATATTTCTGTATTAGTCACAAATGTTCCTGACATAGAACACTAATGGGTTACTAAATTTTACTATATGTGCATTTCCCGATGTGACACAGGTACATCTCAGTTTTCAACTGTTGTGCACCTCAGTGCAATTTCTTTCCAGCAAGACAGGAAAGGATATTCTTCTAAATCTTACAGCAGGTGGCATAGTAATTATAGCCGTCACCTTCTAATTTGAAGGTCCCCACTTTGAATCTAAATTCTTGCTGTAGAATCCAAGATTAAGGCATGGATAAATTCTCACACTAAGTGGCTTTAGACAAAGGAATTCAATTAAGGTTCATTCTAATTACAGATCTCTAATGAAATAATAGTATAGTGCCGATGAATAGGTCTGCACAGTACTCTGTGTGCTGTTTAGTTCACTGCTTTAACTGTGTTGTATTCAGTACAAAGTTCCCCTTACTAAACATTTTTGTAAGAAGCATCAGACAATTTATCTCCTGTTATTTTTCTGCAATACCTACAGTTGGTCCAAGTAACAAGCTTACCAATACAAACTTTTTTTGAAGTAGTTTGTTTTTTAATTGTGTAATGTAATTGAAATTGTGCACTAAAGTATAACCCAGTGCCCCGACAGATGGCAATTGCAAATAGTGCTGCTTGAAGTTTTTTTTAAAGAGTGGAAAAGATTGGGGTAAAGAGGGTAAGTTATAAATGGTCCCGTTCATACGTGCACCAATTTTGAGCCCCTCGGTGAAGTACCACTTCTGTTATCTTTGACTTCCTCATATGTCCAACTCAGAGTCGATCTGCAATTGTCTACTTCAACATAAACACCGCATACACTTTTAATTTCTCATCCTTTCATTCATTGTTGCATTTATTGGGCATTGGTGAATTTAATTGGAACTTCTGGAAAGCACCACCATAACGGTGTTTCATTTTCTTATTTACAATGTGGTGTAAATACTCCTGCCAAGGGACTGTGAATGTGCAGACACGTGGTGCTTGAGCTATTCCAGCTCACCAGAAGAAGGTACAGGCAAGAAAGACAGTCCACTGTGTTCTGTTCCCCTCTGAAAGTCTCTGCTGTTGCCACCCACCTACAGAGGTGTCTGGAGTTAATAACATTTACATTTATTCAGACGCTTTCCTCCAAAGCACCATATAACACTCACAAGTAGTGGAATTAGAAGAGAGATGCAGTGAAGATGGCAGACAGGTATTGCAGTGCATCTTTGTTTCCAGTTACTGCTTCGCTGAACTCTCCAAAGACTCTTCATCTGCTTCCTCAGTACTTGGACGCTCTCTGGAAATGGGGATTTCAACTGTACTAGACTCTGAACCTAACAAGAAAGTGGAAGAAATTACTCCATTTGGCTGAATATGTTTAATAAATGTACAGTATGCGTAAAATTTTGGGTATGGCTTCCAGCAAATTCTTTGTGGAATCAATCCTGTCTGGAATGATCACGAGGGAACTGTCTGGTTAGACTCCAATCACTACCGCAGCATCACAAGATGAGTGCTCACATTGTGACTAGGCCCTTGAGGCATTAAGGGGACTGTCTCTGCACAGGCAAATGTAGGTCTTTCTGGAACACCTTTGTCCAGTTTTTGTTTCAAAATCACTGCAGCTCAGTCACTCATTTGCCTTACTGTTTCTTTTTTTACTCACTGGTCACATGTCTAAGGAGAACCGGCATTTTTTTTTTTTTGCACCTCCAGACTGATTCCTGGTTGGCTCTGAAGGATGTCACATATTCATATTTTTGTTTCGGGCAGTTAAGGATAATGGATGGACAGCATGTATAAATGCAATGAATGTTATATATAGTCAATTTCCTGTTCACATTCAGTCTTTATTCATAGAGACCAACATACAAAGTAGGGAAAATGGAAACAGCAGCATATTTTATAATTCAATTGATGAATTATAACAAATTAATGAATTTTAAATATTTTACAGGCCTTTTTTAATGTAACAAATGTGTAAACATAGTAATCTCAACTTTGACATTGTACCTATGTGCATTTTCTCTACCTGTCTGACTTTGTTCAAGTCAGCTGTGTTGGTGCGTGTTTGGTTACCTTACCCAGGTTCTTCAAGCGTATTCACAGTTCAAGCCATCATAGTTTTTTTTTTTTTTTTTTAAACCCACCCCCAACCGTTTTGTTTGCTGGTGTGTTTAATGTTTACGAAATCTGAGTAAGGTCTGATGGTTTGAGGCTTTTGGAAACTTGGCAAGGTGATATGTCTTAAATGCCATATGCGCCCTACCCGAGGAAGTGTCACAAGCCCTGGTAAACAGGAGAGTAGCTGCTGCCTGCTCCTTTTCCATTACCTTCAGAAAGGATGCTGATGGCCTCGGGGTGTTGGTGACCGTTGCTAGCAGAGGTTGTCTTCACCTCCTGCACGTGGCCTTGGTAGAGCACTGTAGAGCCTATAACAGAACTGTAGATGCCTGCACCAGTCCCAGATGTTGATGCAGAGTCCCAGAATGCCTCCCTGTGCTGTCGGAAACTGAAGTCAACGTCAAAACCAGTCCACCCATAGAAGGCTAGTGTGTTGAGGAACCCCTGCATTGGATTGAGGATTCCCTGGGGAAACAAGGGAATGTCACAAACTTTGTTTTTTAACCAGAGAATGGTGTAGTAAAACTGTCCCACTTAAATCTTATGTGTATGAAAGATTACATTAAAGTTCCCATCTTTGACTTTCTTCTTGCTTTGAGTCTCATGGCAAAACAAAGTGAAATATTTAATCACAAAATTGCTTAGTTGAATGCCTGGTGGTAAACTGCTGCATTTGGGGAGGGGGGGGGGGTTGTGAGCGTTTTATTTCCTCAGTCTTGGAGTGGGAGCTGTAGTAACTTCTAGACTCAATACTGAACAGGAACCTATGGTTGTAACATATCTTTGCAAAGCACCACTGAATTTCTATGTGAATGGCAACGGGTAGATGAGACGAGTTAGACATTTACTTAGAAGTGCACAGCATTATGTTTAGGACAAAAATAAATAATCACTGTATATCAACACCAAAATCCCAACGGTGAAGCATGGCAGAGGAAGCATCATGCTGTGGGGTTGCTGTGTAGCCTCAGAGCCTGGATGGTTTTCAGTCATTTAAAAAAATAATGAATTTCAAATTGCATTACATTTACAGGAAATTCTACAGAAGAACATTGAGTCATTGTCTGATCTGAAGCTCTGAAGAAGTTGGGTCATGCAGAGTCTAGACCTCAGTCCTATTGAAATGCATGTGACATGATGTGAAGCAAGCCTTTTATGCAAAACATACCCAAAATACTAATGAACCAAAAAAGAGAAATGGGTCAAAATCCCCCCTAACCAATGGACAACTCAGATTAGCAACCACAGGAAACGTCTGAATTTGCTACCAATGAAGGTTTTCATCTGCTGTTACATCACTGTTACTACTTCATTTTCTACTCACTTTTCATTCCTGACCATCGCTGATCTTCAATACAGATAATGTTTTATTTTGTGTATGTTATTTACTTAATTGGACTGTATTTACTATTATGAATTAAAAGAAGATCAGATGACAAAGGAATTTACAAACCCATTTGTGGAGCAATCCAGGTAATTCCAATAAGTTTCACAAAGTTTTCCTTACAAACTTTAGGGTGGCTCGTTGCAAGCAGAACAAATCTGTGGAATGAAGAGACAAGTGACTTCATGCAAGACTCTTACCATGATGAACCATGTGGTGAGGGCCGCGTTCTTCACGTTCTTCAAGTGGCTGGCTGTGAGGTCTGCCTGCATCTCCAGGTAGAAGAGCAGACTTTCGTTGATGAGGTTGGGCAGCCAACTACCGGAAGCACGGAAGTGACACAAGGCAAGTAGGTCATACATGGTTTCTGCTTTTCAAGGTGACTAAGATGTTGAGCTGCCGTCTGTCATGCATCAAAGGTTAGACACACAGACAGCCAGAAATGAAAAGCAGAAAAGTTACAGTGCTAGACTGTTTTAGCACAGACACCACTCCTACAGCCAAAACTCTCACACAGTGCTGCAATTGTTCTCTATCTGAACTGCTTCAAAGCAAATTTCAGCTGACCTAATTCCCCTCCTTGTAGAAGAATGCAGAACCTTGTTAATCTATTAGAAACACGACAAAAAAAAAAAAAACACCTGATTCAAATGTACTATTACAATTGAAACATGAATTGGTCAATCATTTGCAGACAACATAAGATGCGTATTTTTTATATTTATAATCGATACTATAGAGGCTGCATACTGATATAAGATATTCATGGTCACTTTATGGTGTGACTAAAGGTACAGATGTGACCTAAACAGAAATGCTGATTCATTAAAACTGTGTCTTGCTCTTGAGTATCAATCCTATTGATTATGATGCTCTCAAATTTTTCAGTCTGAAGTCTTGCTGAACCTACAGCAGGTGTAGTGTAGTAAATTCCGGATGAATACTGTTGGAGTAATAAGCATTCGCATACTGTACACCACAAATGTTAGAGTAATACCTCAATTAACACTATACGTCATTGGGAAATGAAACTCAAGAAATGAGGGTGCTAGGCTACAAAACTACCCCCCCGATAGGACATCAATCCATCAGAGGGCAACCACACACACCCATTCATACACTGTAGGCAATTTAGAGTTGCCAATTAACCTGAAACACATCGTTGGACTGTGGGAGGAAACTGGAACACCTGGAGGAAAAACACAGACTTGGGGAGAACATGCAGACTCCATACACAGTGAACAGGGTTCAAACTCATGCTCAACCAGCCCAAGTGGTGGGAGGCAACAGTGCTACCTGCTGAGCCACCTTGCCAATAAATAAAGAAAGTCTATTTCATAGGTTACACATGTAAGTTGCCAAAAAAATGTTTCATTGTTTTAACATTTTTAAAACTACAAAGAATTATTATGAATCAAAGGGCTAAAATAAAAGCACTATTGCAAAACAGCACTATAACAGGTAACGCTAATCATGGAATTACGGTAAATCAAGCCCTCGATTGTTTCTTAAGTTCTTTGGAAAATGTGTAATCCTTTTTGAATTAGACACTTACTAGGTGCAAAAATACTCATACAATATACACACAGGCTGGATTGCATGTAAGGTAGATAATTTAATCACACAATCTCAATTTTTTTGACTGACTGACCAACTTACCACACAGAAAAAACCAGCATGATTTTGAAGAACCGAGTTTTTATCTCAGACCCCAGTCGCCTCTCGTTCTCAGTGTAGATTCCCTGCCGGCCCTTTAATAGTGCTGTGACTACAATGACAAAATGATTGAAATAATGGCAAAATAAAAATAAACATGCAACAAAGTCATCAGGCAATGCGTGCTTCTCTAGGAGACACGGTGTTATTGTGTTTTATTCCTGCAGTTTCCTGAAAGAGGAGCTATGGAGCAAACCTACCAGCTGCAACAGTCCGGGCGAAGAGCACCGGGTTCACAAGGAGAACCAGCAACATCGGTGCGTAGGTGGTGACATAATGGGGGATGGCATGGAGTAGCCCATTCTGGCAGCTGCAGGGACAGTGATTTTACACCAAGGTGCCAAGTGCATCTTTTTCACCTCTCCGCCGAACCCACAACTACAACCACATGACAGCTTACCTCGAGATGGATGGGTAGTAGAGCATGGCGACGCCCTCGGCACACAGCATTGCAGCCAGACCCCACGTGATCATGTGATACAAGACAATGGTGCTGCAGCACAAGTCACAGCGGAGCAGTGAAAGTGAGCAGGGCAGCAGAAAAGGTGTGAGAATAAGTGTCTCACACAGGCCTTGGGAAAACTACCTTCTCCCCCAACACACCAGTTAGTGAAAACACTACTTTTTTCGGTAGCGTGTTGAGTTATGAGACCGCTTAGGAGTCAGTCAGAAGATATTTTGTATTATTGGATATAATTATACACTCAGAAGACGGGAATTAATGAAGTGCCCAGTTTAAATGGGTCAGCTGGGATTTGGCCACTTCAAAGCATTCCTGGATTAAAAACTTGAAAAGGTAAATGAAATGGTCTGTTGTGAAATGGCTGTAAACTTTGACCAGTTTCCTAAAAAAAGTGAAATTGTCTGAGGAGAGAAAATCTCAATAATGAAGGGACTACTTTTATATTAATACCATGTTTAAAAAAATAAAAATTCAAAATAAATTTAAAAATGTACAGTATTTCTGGAGATCAGCAGATGGCGTAGTGACTAGAGGTGATTCAAATCCCACCTCCTGCTGTAGTTACTCTCAGCAAGCAAGGTACTTATTCTGAATTTTAAAAAAATCACCTAGCTATATCTATGGATAAATAAATGTAAGAAGCTGCTTTGGGGAAAAGGTTCTGACAGATGAATAAATGTAAATTCCTGGGAAAGGAACTGGAAAACTGAGGAGCAAAGCAGAGGAGCTGTGATCTACACAGCAGCTTCACTGATACGTGCAGCACCTAAAACCTGTGTTCACACGCTGAAATACTTTGACAACTTTACTCCCTTTATTCAACATCTCATGACACTGAACTCCCGCTGCGAACCCTGCGCATCACACGCGTGACATCTCCCGTGTGGAAAGCAGTGACTAACATGTGAAATGTCCTGCACTGTACACACTGCACCGTACAGTATAAACATGAAAATTAATGAAACATTAAGAGTTTTCTAAGTAAGTAGCTGGTGTTTACAGTGTTTATCATGGTGAAGTCAGAGGTTGATAGTTATATACGTGTTTTTAAATGGACTGGGAGCACGTTATTTATTTTCCCCATTTAAAATAATGGGAAATAGGCACTCGGTATCCAAAAAATTCAGTATCTGACGTGTTTTCAGGGAATTAGATTTAGATAGAGGAATTACTGTAATATATCGGAGCATCATTGACCCACACTGATCGGAGGATGATCTATCATACTGCTGTCCAGACCCCCACTAGAGGGACCGCTTCTGTCCAACCATCTGAACTGTGCCGCTGACCAGAGGGTACCTGAGTCCAGCCGATCGTTTCACAACCAGGTACACGTCCACAGCATAACAGAAGGTCCACCAGAAGGAGGCGCTGAAGAACAGCTGTATCCACATCTGTGGGGGGACACACATCAGACAGACTGAACACAAGTTGAAATTTGGACTGGAAAGCAAAAGCGTAAAATATTTTATTACCACAGTGGAAAATCTGACATTTAAATGAATAGCTTTGAAATGTCATGTCACTGAAATAAATGAGGAAAAAAAAACATCAAAATCTAGCAGCTGCGTCAGAAACCTTATCACAAGCAACCGTGTCAAATCTCTTTGAGGCCCTAAGCACACGAATGCGGCTTGGCACGTGCTGCCCATGTTTTTACCGCGCTGCCCACGCAGAACACCTCAGGCCACACGTCCGGGTTCTCCGGCACAGAGATGGCACTGATGAGGTCCGGCATGGCCAGCCACACGGAGGACCTGGTGACGATGCCTGGGGAGGAGAAGCCATGAGAACCAGTGAGCAGAGCTGTGGTAAAAGGCCTGAAGAATAGCGTAGGACAATGTGATTTTATGCCACTAAAGGAGCCATTTTTATTTTTTCTGTAATTACTTAGCACCCACCCCACGCAGGGGCCTGGTGGTCCAGAGCATATTCTGGAGAGACAGGGTGAGGCAGGGTTCACCCCGATTGAGAAACTACTACACTGAAGGCTAGTCACAAACACACTCCTCGCCACTCCACCTGAAACACACCCCTTTGGACCGTGGGATAAGACCTATGTGAACATGGAGAGAACATGCAAGCTCCACACAGACTGAGCAGGATTCGGACCCACCACATATTATTGCATAATCATAATGAGGTCCAGAACTGCAGATCTAATAAGCATGAACACAAACTGACAAAACGGTTTTACTCTGTATCTCTCTCACACAGGATGTGTAAGGTGCGGTTTCATACATTCCATACACATACGTGATAATCACACACCCACAGGCCTCCCCAGTAAACACGTGACATGTTTTGTTGTCCTTGTCCTCATGTGAATTGAGCCAAACTAGGAGACACCAGCTGAACTAATCTAGATTGACTGGTTTCATAAGGTACAGTAAACCAGGTAAAAAGGGCTAAAAACCCAGACATTGCAGTCTGTTCTCGTACTAAAAGCTCCTCTGCATTCTTCTCAGGTGTTATATCTACAGCTGTGGTACTCTTACTTTAAACATGTTAAACTAAAAGCTAAAGTAAACCAAGTAAGCTGGGAGAGAGAAACATCCAAACAGGGGCCACTTCCTCAAAATATTCTTTAATTCTTTAATGATTATTATTAACGACCCCATTTATTGCCGTTATTAACTTTTCCTAATTTTGTCTCACTTAGAGAGTGTGTGTGCGCTAAAAACACCTTACTTTGCTGCTCATGTCATGGCAAGTGTGTTTGGGACACAGGGACACGGGATCTGTTTTAATTTACCTGCTTATGCATAAATTAATAATGACTGAGCTGTTAGTGGAAGTGCCCCCCAACCTCATCTTACACACACACATACACTCCTTCCGCTCATCTAAGTCAGGGTTCTGGGGGTCTGGAGCCTCTCCTGAACACTGAGGGCACAGCCTGGATGAGACACCAGTCCATGACAGACAAAATACATTATTATTATTATTAGTAGCAGTAGTAACGCTTCGCCAGACAACACTGAGAAGAGCAGAATCCCTCTTGTGAGCTGAACAGGTAACCACCTGACATGCAGACTCTCTGAGCCATTCACCACCAAGCCTGTAAGGCACAGACCATCTACTGTTGTTCACACAACCATCCGGTAACTGGGGGCACGACACCCTGTGAACCGGGACCAAGCCCTTGTTGGGGGGCAATAGGGGAGTGGAGCACATTTTTACTGCAGCATTTCTTTGTCTTTCTTTCACTGATAGAAACTGTGTGAATCACTGGTCTGGTTTCTATTCCCAGCTGCTGACAGTCATAACTGAGTTCACAACCCACTAGAAAACACAGTCATTTACTGAACAAGAGGGCTGAACGGTGTCACTAAATTTGGGACTTCTTCCTACAAACTGTGATAAAAGAGCCTGAGTACATTTCCCCATAGCTGTGTTTTCACGGACTGTAGGCGTAGCATACTGAATTTGCAACCTGAGGGTTGTAGGTCTCAATCCCATCAACTGCTCCTGCTGAAGTACCTTTGACTGAGGTGATTACCAGACTATCCCAGTAAAAACAGCCTACTTTATGAATGTCTTTAATATGGTTACACTTTTTAAGGTTTAAAGAAAGTTGTAGCCTGAATGTTGTTGGCTTGAGTCTCACTCTCTCCTACCTGGAAGTGAAACAGTAGAAATATCCTGATAAGTGGGTTGATTAGTGGTTAAAGACATAACCAGAAGGTTTAAAGTTTAAACCCTATCCCTTCCAGTAGTAATACCCCTAGATTTAAGGTCCAGGTACAAGACTTAACTACACTCTTAAAAATGACCCAGGTCTCTAAACGGTGAGCCAACAACCTAAGGTGCTTTAGAGAAAACTGTCAGTTAAGTAACAAAAAGGTAAAGACGTTAACCTGAAGGCTGTGAGTTTGAGTCCCATTCCGTCCTGCTCACCTGCGCAGCCGAGCGCGTCGCACACGCTGATGATGAAAAGGATGCGCGAGGAGGAGGCGGGCCTGGGCACGGGCTGCTGCAGCGCGAGACGCCGGCCGCCCCGCCGCTTCGGCAGCACCTGCAGCACAGCGAGTGCGAGACTCAGGGCGGCGCTGCACGCGGACACGCCGCCGAAGGCGCGCGGCTGGAAGCCGAGCACGAAGGCTGTGGTCGAGTCCCGGTTGGGGCAGCAGAAGGTCTCCATGCGGGGAGAGGCCATGGCAGGCGCGGAGAAGCGGGGGAAGGAAGCAGGAAGAAGGGAAAGTCGCCCGTTAAATCCGCCGCCCCATTTTTTTTTTTTTTTTTGCCCCCGGAATCACGGGATCGTGGCGTCATGTGCTGCGCTCTAATCCCCTTGCGTGACCGTGTATTCTCTCTCGATCACACGCACGCACAGAGCTGTCATCCGTACACCAAGTGCGCACTTTAACACTGCGCTCCATCCAGCTCCAGTTTCTACTCTTTGTATTTTACTAAAGAGATGAACATATAGACTGTAGTTTATTGTTTTCTCCCAACGCCTCCGTCCCATTGTTTCCTACACCACACTTCCCTCTAGCGGCCGTGTGAGAACACTGCACCCTTATTTTACCCCGTTAAACCTGGTGGCCGCATCAGGTGCACTTACACCTTTATCGGTTACCTTTTCTCCAGAGCAACTTACAGTATGAAACTGCTTACACTGATTTACTCATTTACACAGCCGGGTCATTTTTACAGCACTAGTTTGAAGTTTCTGCAATACGCTTTGGTCAGTGGTACTACAGCAGGAGGTGGGACCCAAACCAGGGTCCTTCAGTCAGAAGGTAACATTTCTATCCACTACGTCACCTGCTGCCCCAAATGTTTATTTCAAATGAGCTGTAAAGGCACCAGTTTTAATGGATTTGTGGATGTTAGTATAAATTGCCCCAGTAAACAGTGTCAAATAGTATTTGTAATTTTCAGTCATCCCTCAATTTATGCGTGGAATTGGTGGTTGTGAAAAAGGAATTGGTTGGAACTGGTTCCTGAAACGTCCATCAAAATGCGTAAATTGAGACCCTTTTCCATTATTTATTATGGGAAAAATAATAATCTTCTTTGGATTATTGGATAATAATCTTCTTTGGAGCTCCTTAGCTCATCCAAAATCCCCCAGAACAACTTTCCCAAATATCACCAAAACACTGTACTATAAAATATAAAACACCACAGCACACAGTTATCACTGTTTTCACACACACACACACACACACACACACACACACACACACACACACACACACACACACAGTACAAAGGGNCACTGTACTATAAAATATAAAACACCACAGCACACAGTTATCACTGTTTTCACACACACACACACACACACACACACACACACACAGTACAAAGGGATTTGTATTCTGTTTTTAACACATTTTTACAAGTTCGGATGAAATTATGACACTGGAATTTTTTGTTTGTGTAAATGTAAATGTAAACAACTCAGATTAATAATAATGTTTGTTTATCCATCACTGTTGTCAATGACAGCTTACAGGGTTAGGTTTGTTTGACAGTTATAATGAAACACACCATCATTGTTCAGTTATTTAACACACACTTGTCTTCCCTGCAATAGTGTAAATACATTTCCAATATCCCACCAGTAAAGTACAAACACAAATAATAAGACCTTACTGTGGTAAACAGAGCTGCTGTACAACATCCATCCTTTCAACTGCAATTAACCAATATTCTCCTTTCCTTAAGTGCAGCAAAATTATACTTTCAGTAACATTAATGCCCTGTAAATGCAGTACATTTGCTGTTTTCTAAATTAAATTCAATTCTGAACTGTGCAACAATAACATTGTCTACTGGCGCCTTGAACTTTCCCAATGGTTTCTCCATGGTGGCAGTCAAAGAACTTTAACTCCTGTCACGTCCTCTTTGCCAGCTCATCATGTTGCCAGTTTACCTGCAGGTAAGGTCTCTGATTTTATTTGTATTTTTCAGAGTTACTCTGCATATAATTTTGGAAATAAAATGTCCACTTACAGGTGTGGACTGAGTCCTCCTTCAGAGTGAGTGAAATGGACATATAGACCATAGAGCTTCTAGTGTCTTCGCAGTACTTTAACTCCCACAGGAAATAACACACATGGCCCACACAGCTGAACAAAGGTCAGTAATGATTTATCCTGATTCATGTCAAAATTTGAAATACTGTGTCCATGCAGGACATGCAGAGACAGTCAAAGTGTGCAGAAGAACTGTGGCCAGTTCCTCGATACGTTTGGAAGAACCTACCAACCTCTACCTTAAACTACATACAAGTTTGCATAAGAGAATTGATGGTGTTTTAAAGGCAAAGGGTGGTCCCATCAAATATTGATCTGATTGAGGTTTTTTTGTCTACTGCACTTTTTAGAAGGTTTATTGATTAATAAGTATTCATGGCATTATTTTTGGAACCATCTTCGCTTTATAGCATTTTTCCCACAGGTGCCTAAGACTTTTGCACAGTACTGTAATCCTCAACATGTACAGCAGTACTGACAGCTGTGTGTGTGTGTGTGTGTGTGTGTGTGTGTACATGCACACACCTGTCAAGAATGTCACCCACTTAATACCTTAAGATTAACAGACTCACAGATCTCACTTCTGTTCTGCACTCAAACAAGACAGCCTTTGTGTGCCTGGCATTTTACTGCAAAATGATTCAAAACAAGGTAGACTTTGAACTCTGCACTTTAGCATGACTGAGCGAGCCATGAGCAGCAGTGTGTTGAGGTGGAGATGGTTAGAGTGGCATCAAAGGACATTGTTAGCTGTAAGTGGTGCCATAACGGTGTAGAATTGGCGGTGACACACCATGCATGGTGAGGGGCAGAGGTGAGGTTGGAGGCCTTTCAGGGGAAATAGGATGGTGGTAAATCAGTTCTGCAGCATGTTGTGAGATATTGGAGGGGGGGGCTAAAGCGGTAAGACTATAAGTATCTTGATTGTCATGTGACTTCTTCACTGTCCCCCAAACACACACTTTCACACACGCACAAGCAGCCTGTAGGAACTGTGATGAACTTACTACTTGGTCCACAGAGCGAGGTCACAGTCAGAGACTGAAACTGTGGAGCACGGGGGACCCTACCCTGGACGACTGGCTATTGGTAGTGGGTGATATAGTGACAACATAGTTTGAAAAATGAGTCTCTGTGTCAGTGACAATGAAACTGTTTGAAAAGGTGTGTAAGGAGGTAAACAAGTCAAGACTACATATGAATAATGAGGAAATGGGCTCTGTCTTCTGCCACAAGGTCATGTTAAAATGTTGTCTGCCTGAGTTAACAGCACGAGCTCCTGGTCATTGCCTGTCACTGGTCTGGTCTGTCGCAGGAGCACAACGAAGGTCACACTCCATCCCGCCGGCTGCCCGTCTTCCTCAGCTGTGAGCCACTAGCTGTGCGGTTGTACCGTTTAGTCGCCACTAGAGGGCACTATAGTCTCACTATACTGTACCTGTGTTTAGATTCAAGACATCTCTGTTGAGTCATTTTCAGGTTAAAAAAAACAACAAAAAACCGCTGGATCCAATGACCGGGTCATTCAGTGCAAAGTTCAATAGTCCACTTTCACTTACTGTGTACCAGCTTATTAATATTTTTATATATTGTGTAAATAGGCTTTAGTCATTAAAGTGAACATTTGGTATCAAGAATCAAGAATAGTTTATTGTCGAGCACTCTTATACAGCAGGTATGCAAAGGAGCACAAAATAAAAATCCTCAAGTCCACGATGCACAGAATAGGGAGAAAAAATGTAAAAAATGAATACTAAAAGGAAATACAAATCGAGACAGATTAAAGGGAAAATCTGTGTAAATGAAATAAATACAAAAATAAACAAGTACACATACATATGTTGTGTATACGTTCATAAATACACACACATAGTACGTAAGCATCAACAAACCTTACAGGCACACACACATACGGTGGATGCCAGTGGTTATAGGCAGTGGTGGTGGTTAATGGAAGTGGTGGTGACGGTGGGTCTTGAGATGTCGGAGTTCAGCAGCCTGACAGCCAAGCTGTTCCTGGGTCTGGTGGTTTTACCCCCCAGGCTGTAGTTACGTCTCCTAGATGACAGCGGCAAGAACAGATGGTTGGGAGGGGTCCATGGTGATGCTATGAGCTTTCCTGACACGCAGCTTGTTGTAGGTGGCCTGGATGGTGGGTAGTGGGGTCCTCAGGATGGACTGGGCAGTCTTCACTACCTGCTGCAGAGCTCCCTGGTCAGAGGATATTTGGTATAATAATATTTACGCTAATACCAAATGTACTTATTTTACAAGGAAGATGTATGGTTTGTCAATAATGTTTGTAAAAATAGTGCATTTTATGGCTAAACAGACAGAAACAAGGATGTTTTTAGATATGGACAACATATGGGACAAAACCTGGCAAATAACGACTGTTTCTCCTGCATCCCTGAACCATTTCTGTAGTAACAGGCCTCCTTGCTGTGATTCTGGTGGATATTGACATACGACCCAGCAAGTCCAGACCACCAGCAGTTGACCCAAGTGCAACAGGGAACCAGACAATGAGATGATGAATGATGCCTGGCTCTGAGAGGTGATGTTGGTATGAGCAGTTGAACCCAACATCCAGCTGGATCTACTGGTGGAGTGTCTAGAATACTGACCCTTCTGCTCTAGCTGCGTTAGACTTTGACAGGCACAAAGGTGAAGAGGGGCCTTCAGATGAATGTGCTGCTACTTGTGGATTTCTAGGTCCTGTTCTAAAGAGACATTGCTGCAGCTAAACACAGGGACGTTATTTACACCCTCCACACTTTCCCAGGGCAACATGACCCCTCATCAGCTTGATGCCCAGATGCCTCTGTCAGGTGCCCATGATGCCTCTTATCCACATCATTCACCACAACCCCCAGCTCCTGCACTCACAGTGCTTAAGCGACAATGTTGTTCAGGGCAGCAACACGGCAGGACAGCATCTTGGTCTCCATGCCAACAGGGTGCTGGGGAGTGATGTTCAGGGTATTAGCTGGTCTTGAAGGTACAGGAGCACCATGCCCCAGACCTACGGTTGGGTGACACTAAACATGAGGTGATGTCACAAACACAAAGCAGATACTGAGAGAATTGCTGTTCTGTTAGTATCAATTCTGTTAATTTCTAACATCACTATTCACCATTATTTCAATTGTCACATTTTTCCCAAGGTAACGTCCAATGTGATGTTTGTGCCTTAAGCATCTTACTTATTTACCCTTTTTAGAGCTAGTTCAGGGTAAGTACTTTGCTCAAGAGGACTACAGTGGGTGTTCAGATAGCAATGCAGCACTCGAACCACTGCGCCACCTGCTGGCCCGGGTCTCGTGCATCCTGCATATGAATGTATATAAAATGGCATATTTATGCAGCCCTACAAATGTGATCTCATTTTAAACCTGAGGACAGCAGATGGATTAGTGGTTAAGGATCTCAGCGTGTGACCAAGCGATTATACTCCACCTACAGCATCAGGACCCTTCAGGGCAGTTCGTAGCTCGATCTGCTCTAGCGACTGGCTGCAGCATGATAAACGGGCAGAACCGTGAACTCTAATTTGTCTGGAGTAAAAACATCAGTTATGCTAATGTATTTATGAAACTGTGAATTCTCGGAGGTGTGGGCTGGTCAAATACCACACTCCGCCACCCCCCCCCCCCCCCCCCCCCCCCCTCTGGGTTCCTGTCACGCCAGTGATCCTTAAGGGGGTGGCCACTNCCCCCCCCCCCCCCCCGTAATAGCTTTGGTTTTTTTTAGCCGTGCACATTGGGCACTGCAGCAAATGGAGAACTACTGAGAAGGCTGTGAGGTTGGTGAGAAGACCTCTCCACACAACACACTCCAAACTGCGTGATTTTCCCCAGCAGCACCTGGTTTAATGAAACCGGATGTCACATTAAGTCAAACGGTGACAAATTTACCAGCAATGCACTGTAGGTTTGGTGGCACAATAGAGGTCCTGATTACTATAAAACAGGAACGTCGCTGTGGTTTTTAATTCTCCACCTCATCATGTTTTGGTTGCAAGTCAAGTTAAATAACATTTGGAAACAGAATTGGAACTGTTGTCCTGTGTACCGAAGTAAAACACAAAAATGACTGCTGGCAAAAGTAATCAAAAATGTCATTTTATTATTATTCATAAAGTGTAATACTGTACATATATTCAAAGTAAATTAAATAACTAAATTAGCAGTTATGATAATAAATAATGGCATCTTTGATCATTTTATGATGCATACTAAAAATACTTTAAAGTCCTGAGTGTCAGCTGGACTCAACAACAGAAGCAAGAGCACGAGACTCTGAAAGATGAACACATCCACAACTGGCAATATTCGCCTGGCTCAAATCTCATCTTTCTTCATGGCTCCAGCCCCCATGAGCAGGGGCAGCAGGTGCTTGGGTTTAGTCCCCGTGTCACATACGAGCGTATCGGGTTAGCACGTTTTCAAAGTCTGCCTTCTTACAAATGGAAGGGTGTGGTCTGGTTAATAAATGCGTTTTCCAGTGCACAGCATGTAGAAAGTGGAGAAGCTGAATGCCAACAAGATGGACACGAGGATCATCAACACCTTTTGTGTCCACAGGCATTGGTTGAGCTTCTGCTCCAGTCTGGAGCTGCTGGCCTTGACCTGCATGATCTGGAAGAAACACTCCTCTTGGTCACTGGTCACAGACAGTGG
The DNA here is from genome assembly GCA_900497675.1 of Arapaima gigas. Classification (NCBI taxonomy): domain Eukaryota; kingdom Metazoa; phylum Chordata; class Actinopteri; order Osteoglossiformes; family Osteoglossidae; genus Arapaima; species Arapaima gigas. Next base: position 219,452 of record UFQX01000116.1, read on the forward strand.
ATCACTGTTACATTAGATGTGCTGTGTTTGTATAGTTATTCTTTATACTATGATTCTATTCTTTCTTTGCAGAACACAACTTCCTGAATGAGGACAGAATGCAGCTTTCCATGTACTGGTAGAACTCACCATGGTCTGCAGGTCCTGGTGGCTGTTCATCTCCACTGGACTGTAGCTGTTGACCAAGGTGGGCAAAGTGGGTTTGCTGCTCTCAGAAACATGACATCGCATCCTGGAGGTAGGAAATACATAGTGATGTCAAAGGTGGGAGGTATCAAATGTCAAGCTGAAAAATGACTTGACACGGTCATGACCTGGACTCCAACAGTGGCACCTATTTCATCATTCATTCATTTGTCCATTATCAATGCCACTTGCAGAGACAGAGGGTCCCAGAACTGACCTGGGAACAGTGTGTGAGGCAGTCTGACACACACAACTAGCAAATTAGTCACCATTTGACTTGAAACATATATCTCTGGACTGTGGGAAGAAACCAGAGCAATCAAGAGGAACCCCACATCAATACGGAATTGTGAGGCCCCAGTGTTTTAGCTGCAGTTTAAGAAAAGTACATTTCTGATTTGTTCTTTCACAGAAGAAATATTTGCAGATGCACATCAGACTGTTAATTTCCTTTGAGATACTATAACGTCTCATGCAAATGTCAGGGAGACCAACTGTCTGCAGCTGCCATGATAAACAAGAGTTTGTCTGCAAGTGACACAGTGACATTACTCACTGACTGGCACTTGGCCTCATCTCTTGTGACACCCCCCCCCCCCCCCCTCCTGAGCTGCCAGCCAGACACAACCTTGGGTGAGACCTGAGGGTTAAAATTACTAAACTACATGTCTGGGCATCTGGAACATAACACCACACCCAAGAGTTGTGCCTGGCAGCGAGTTTCATAGCAACATTCAATATTTAAAAAAATAATCAAACCAGCTGCTGTACATAGGCCTATAAACAAACAATACACCATACTGAATTGGACACGTGTTTATATGGCAGCAGTGAGAGACTCAGTGCTTAGAACTATTGCCCTGTCATCTACAGACTCAGCTTCAAGTTGAACTCGTATGTAATTTCTCCTTATGAAAAAATGTTTACAGATAAACCGTGTTATACACAGTCGCAGTATGTGTAATTTTGATACGGAACAGCTTATCTTACTAAATTAATAACTATTATCTAATAACACAGCACCATAAATTCATCTGCAAGAAATCAAGAAATTCCAAGTTGATTAATCATCTATAATTTTTTTCACCTGTGCTCCATTATCTTGCCTTTCGGAACTTCCTTCCAAAACTGTCCCAGATCTGAAGGACCAGCTCCAGCATTCTGTTCCATCTCTGCAGCCATGACCAGGAATCGGTCCTGAGGTGAAGCCTGGGAGGCTGAGGCACAAGGAGACCAATCAAAGCACAGCAATCTCAACAAAGAGCCAATCAGAGCACAGATACCTCACAGCTGAATAAATAAAAGCAAAACTACCTCAGCTACCCGCTAAAGCCTAGACTGTCAATACCTGCAAAACTGGGAAAGGAAATTACTAGCTCTCAAAACTTAGCTGATCAGCAGAAAAAAAGAAATGGAATTTCAGAAACAAGTAATTCATATTTAAGACCCATGTGGCCTAAGAAATTACAATCACAACTAAAACAGATTTAAAAATATTTCAGTAAATTGGTCTCAGTGGGTTAAACGTGGGTTTATGCTATGAACCTTCTAAGAGAATCATTCCTCAATCAATCATTCATCATTTCACTGACAGATATACCTTGTGGCCCATAAAGGTTGATTATTTTATCAGTCTTAAAATAGGTATTGTGAGAAGAAAGAAGTGACATTTTGTCAGTACTTCCCCAGTTTATCAACTGAGCCAGTTCCACTCCGAACACCAAAGAATCATGATAAGAGCGGAACCTGCAGGAGCTGCGGTGCCAAGGACTACCTTTGTGCAGAGACACCACGATGCTCACGGACGCTCCGGGCTCGCAGCTCGAGCTGCTGGGCTTCACCCTGTACTTCTCTGGTGCCGTCGTTCGCACCTTCGGCACACAGAAATAATATACTACATAAATAACGGAGATGAATTAGCCACGGTGCTAATATGAATTCACCCTGCTGCCACAGTGCAAACCAATAAAACGATTTGTGAGGTATCTAGTCCAGGATAGCTGGAGTGGGTGATAGTGCTGTGATCTTCTGGTCCAAGCAGGTGTGGGATAAAATCCCATTTTCTCCAGCATTTGTACAAGTGTCTGTGGCATTGACTGCCAAAGCGTGTTAAAATTAACTGGAAACACAGCGGGTGTTGTGATGTAACACATTACACAGCCTGTAATTTGCAATAATTCAATCTAATTTGTAGTTTAGCCAGGTTATAAATGCCATGAAAAAAAGAGACAAGAAAACACACACACACACACACACACACACACACCTTGAAGGCCACTGGATTTTTGGTCACATTGTTGAGGATGATCAGGCATTTCCTCTCGTTGTCTTTTGGTCCAAAGCACAGCTCCTCAGCAGGACTGAAACAGTTAAGTCAAATGTGTTATTCTGTGGTGTCACACATGGGAAACTGTTGGGAAATCGTGACATCATCTTCTCATGTAGTTCCTCAATTCGCGCCATTCACTTCTCCTCCATTTCTAAGTAATAAAACTGGATTTTTATCAACTTTCTATTGATGTGTTGGATTATTTCTGGAAAGTCTGGGAAACATTAAGGCAGCTTTCCATGCAGAAGCATCAAAACAAAACTCTTTTGGAATGGAAGAAGAAACCAGAAGGCATTCACATACCTTTTATTAATTCCTCGGTGATTTTAAAAAGGGGCGCATACTTGAGTTTGGGGTGAACACAATGTGTGTTAAAATTAAACCATGCTGAGAAATGTGTGTGATGTGGCTCACACACCATACACATAAAGGATCAAATGAAGGCAAACTACTTAAGTCCAATGGCTGGGCTGCATTAAAAACAAATTCCAACCTACTGAAAGGGGTCAAAAAGCCGCAGTAACTGACTCTTAGAATGGTTTTATACCCACGTAACAACAGGGTCATTCCTTGCCTAGCAACACATTCAATCCACGTCAAAAACCGATATTACACTCATTTTGGCAAGAAAATGTATTTTATTGCTATGGTCCACTCATTCAGAATTCAGAAGCTGTCTCTACAAATATGTAGTTGACTTATATGTCTAACTTACTTCCACTAGAAAAGTGAACATCTGCCCTGCCTCACAATTGTAATAAATTTCAGAAGATTTGGTCGCTTTTCTGAAACTTTGTGCCATTTGGCTACCTCTGCTAAATATTGTAAATAACTTCCTCTTGAGCTCTATTATATATCTGCATGTATTTGCATTTTCTCTGTGTGATTCTATAGCTCTGCTGTTGCGACCCATTTCTTTATTGTTCTGTTGTTAATTAAGTACCAATTAAACAATGAAAATTAAACTGTGTGTCTCATAACCACTGGCTTGTGGCTGTGCAGAGAAAACTCTTCAAAAGATTTACTAGGGCAATTTCTCCTGTGGAAAAGAAACATAGAAATGCATTAATCTTAAAATGCAAGAACCCCCCCCCCCCAACCTCACAATGTCTGTCTATTTGTGATTTCTGGGCCAGAATCTATCTCAGTAAGAGCCAGAAAAATAACAGTGTAATTCTCACTCCTAGAGCCAGTGTTTACGGCAGCAACGCTTGGCGACAATCCAGCCAAAACAAGCATCCTACCAAGGATTTCTCATGCCTAACTTCTCGAAAAGAGCAGTTCAGACCAACCAGCAGGGAAACAATGTGCGTTCAGTCTGAGCAAAAGCACATTATGACTGCAGATCATCGATTCAGTCAAAGCTGACCTTAAACCTTCAGTGCCCACACATTTCAAATTTCAGAATTACTGCACATTTACCGTGCACATTTGAGTCTGAAATTAGGATTTTCCCTGTAGGGTGATAAGTGTCATAAGCAGAACCATGTTTTTTTGTTTTTTTTGGTGGTTTTCAGTGTGTGAGGGATGTTGATGTCATACATCGCAAAGTGTTACTCTTTCTTTCACCAGTGCTAACTTCATCTCATGCACCAAGATGATGTTCTGGTTCTTATTTTTTAATCAGCTTGATAGATCTCATACCCTACCACGTTTGCTAGATCCTGGTAACACCCTGGTACTTTTCCGCAACATCAGTTACACATATCAGTATTAATATCTCATTTGCCCAGTAGTCCTTGCCATAGCAATGACCATTTAAGCCTCACTGTCTGTTGATGAAATGTGTGGTTGACCTCAGCATGTACCTGATGTGAAGTAACAGGCCCATGAAGGTGGTTGCTGGCATCTTGTTGTTTCTGCTCCTGTTGATTCCGTCTGTTTTCTCAGCTTCCTCCACCTTCAAGCTCTCATCTGTGAAGTTCACCTAGAGGATGCATGACACCATGTCAGTTTTGACTCAGCAGCACTGACCCTAACCTAGCCTATCCAGTATGGCTGCAAGTCCGTGTCCTTACCCACCTTGACTGACACATGTATTAAATGTACTGGGCAGTTATGTACTCTGTGGGACTGAAGGATACAATAACAATAATACTTTGATAAGGACTGAAGATGTGTCCTTAACAAATAGATCTTAATGAGATAACATCATGTGAAGTCATTTTTACAGTGTACTACACAAATGGAGCTGGTGGAGTGTGCATGTTCAACTAATGCTAAATATTTTTAGCATACCTTCAATTATAACAAATAAACAAGGAAAACAGTCAAATATAAAATTCTAAAAAACTGTTTTGAAATATGTTTTGATTTTTTTTAAACAAAAAAGTAAATTAATAAATTGCTCAAAGGACTAAAATAAGATTGGAAGTAGTGCTAATCAAAGTATTACTTTGTACAATGTACACGTTTCAATGTGGGAATGGGGGAATGTGAGGTAGTATAGTTAGCTGGGGACCTTTCACCTAGTAAGCTTGGAGGGGGGTGGGTCTGGGACGCCAGAAGGATGAAGGATGGTGCCTACCTGATGACCGCAGTGAAGAGCTTACAAGGTGGTGTATTAGAGGAGGAGGGGGGTAGATAGGTAGGGCAGTAGATGGGTATGGTAGGGCTCTATGCTACATCCCAGGCTGCAGGATATCTGTCAATTTATCCTGTACATTTGTAATTAATCAAAGCGATACAAGGCCAGAGCTGAGCTTAGGGAAGCTGATTTGAAAAGGGAAGGGGAAAATCCTTACCCAGTGAACAAATGAAAGTGAAACAGACGAGTTTAGAACCTAAAAACCTCTAACTGCCTGAGATGACCACAGAAACACCATAAGATATTTTTTTGGTTCTTCACCGAGGCTGATACTTGGACTCAGATTTGTTGAACTCAAAGGTGTAGTTTATTTGTAAAATCACAGGACCAAAATTTGGTCCAGGACAATATAAACTTGAAATGTATGTGGGAGGTATAGCTCCAATGGGACAGGAAATCAGACATGACCACCAAAGATAGCAGTGAGGGAACCAAATGAAATTTCAAGGGCTGCAGTTCCAGATATCAACTTGTGTTCATCAGTGAAATTTCCTTGGGAATCCCAAACCAGGTAAAAAGTAAAACAGGTTATGAAAACAAAGGCACTGCTCCTGGGTATCAAGTCACAGGGTTTACTAGAGAACAAACCTTGTTGTTGTTACATATCTGTACACAAACCACAGTGTGGAATGGTCACCCACAAGAGCCCCAGATGTTTTTGCATCATGTCAGTCTGCTGGAAGGCAGTGCAGACCCTCACCTACAGCACGAACCGCTTCCAACCTGTGTGAGGAAGCCCAACCAGCATGTTGCTACAGTCTGTCAGTCCTGACATTCGCACTGTGAACCAGGAGTTCATATAGGCAGTGGAGAACCACAGCAACTACAACTTTATTTACAGTCACATGGTTGATCTCCACACATTACACATCATCGACCTCCCTGCACTTCTTGTTCTTCCAGGCTGCACAGTTGCCATATGACTGTGGAACTGCACCTTGCAGCTGCAGACTTGAGAACCGAGTAGAACTACTAACCAAGCAACAGTGCGGGGACATAATTCACTGCCAATGATAGAAATACATACTTCTTCTGTAGAACTTGCATTCTTCTTATAAATTGCCAGTATACACTTACTGGCCACTTCATTAGTTACACCAGGTTATAGACCCATACAGCTTGCTCTCCACAGGTAGTGAGCCAGATGGTTGTCACTCAAAAGGGTCAAGAGGTCCAGTTACTATTTAAGCAAAAGTGCATCCAAGTGACTTTGGATTGTTGCATGCTAGAGTCTAAAGAGTTTAAAAACAGAGAATGGTGTAATAAAGCAAAAATCCACTCAGCAGCAGTGGAAGACAACACCTTGTTATTAAGGTGTGGGAAGCATAAAAACAACCATTCCATACAACAGTGGTTTGCAAAAAGGAACCTCAGAATGCATAACTTGTTAAGCTTTGAAACAGGCCTGCTACATCAGGAGAAGACCATACAGGATCCATCTCCTTTGAGTTCAGGACTAGAAGAGTTCCACTGAACACAACCTCCTCAAAATTAGACATTTAAAGAGTAGAATAACATTTCTTGTTGTTGTTCTTTCTTTCTTTTGTCAAGTCCCAGTTTCGGTTATGAAATGGTGATGGCAATGTCAGAAAGAAAGAATCCTTAAACCCATCCCACTTGCAACAGAACAGGCTCCCTGTTGTGATTGGGTAATCATACAGGGAATTGTTTTTTGGCACTCATTTGGTTTTTTAGTACTGAATGAGCACCATTTCAATGCTACAATGTGCCAAAACATTGTTGTCAACCAGCTGCAACCTTTAATGGCCAGTCTATCCTTTCCCAAAGGAATATCCAACAGGATAACATGTCATTCCGCAAGGCACACATCATCTCAAGATGCTTCCACCAACATGACAGTGCCTTTGCTTTACTTCAGTGGCTTCCGATTTTCCCACCTGTCAAGGCAATAGAGCATCCTTGGGATGAGGTGGAACAAGATGTTAGCAGAATGAATGTGCTCCCAAAAATGTGCAGAAACTATGTGAAGGTATCAGGCCAGCATGAAAGAAGAATCTTGTGGAACGTATCAAGTGCTTTGTTGCAGAATTTGTGCTTTTCTGTAGGCAAAAGAGGGTTCCACCCAGTACTAACAAAGTGTACCTACCTAATTTGGCTGGTTAGTATATGGAGATGAGGGAGTTTAACACATATCTTGCACTTGCTCTCTTATTTCTTTGTGACTTACGGTTATTAATCCTACAAGTGGAAATGAATTTACGACACATGAACACCATGAAGAATTCCATAGCTCAGAAACAACAGTTCCCTAATTTAGTGCACATGATTGATTTGTTATCCTATCAGCCAGAGAACTGGAGCTGAGAATAACAATGAGAGCTGATGCTCACGCGAAGCCAACCAGAGGCACAATGCTTCAGCGCTGAACAGATAGCAGCACTTCGCCAGTGAGCTGCACTGAATCAATTACAGCATTTGCGTCACATATTTTTACACTGTCAATGAAATGTTTACAAAAGCATATATTAACTTATTTTGATTTAATTCCACATGAATTCCTTAAATCCTTTATTCATTTAAACTGATAAAACCTAAAACAACTTACATATTACTTGTATGAACTTATACATGCATGCATACAAGGATGAGTCATCAAACAGTCCTCATGCATCCATTATTGCTGAGATACAGCTAGCTAGATGTGACTTTGTAATTTAGATATTACACATGCGTTATGTCCAGTCTAAATGGATAATAGTTACAATGAGCTAAGTTACCTACCCTTTCCTGGGTCAAAAAGGAGTGGCAATGGAATAGTAAATATTAACATCACATTATATATCATTGACCTTTATAGATGTAGAGATAATGGGAATGGTGGGTGGCTTCATGGTTAGCACTGTCACCTTGTAATCTGAAGGTTCCTGGTTTAAATTCCTTCTTCTGCAGTACCTTTTTATACGTATTTACAGTAACAATACCCTTGTGTAAAAAGGGGGAAAACACTTTAAAGTTCAATATTGAGCACTTTAAGTGAGCATTTTAAAACAAAAGTGTCCATTAAATAAAGATTAATAATAATACTAGCAGTAGCTCAGATTATGTCTGCAGAAAGCTGTCAGAACAACAATCCAAAAGTTCTGATAGGAATGCTGGGATATTGAGGGACATCTTTGAGTTAATGGAGAGTTTTTAATCTGCAAGCCTAGATTCTTGCCACATCATTATTTGAGAACTAGTTACAGGATCACTCAGGAAATCAATTCCTTCTGTATGTGGAGTACACAGACAAAGTAAATCTAAGTGGATTTGATGATATACAGTAGTGCAAAAGTCTTAGGCACCTATGGGAAAAATGCTATAAAGCGAGGATGGTTCCACAAATAATGCCATAAATACTTATTAAATCAACAAACCTTCTAAAAAGTGCAGTAGACAAAAAAACCTCAATCAAATCAATATTTGGTGTCACCACCCTTTGCCTTTAAAACACCATCAATTCTCTTATGCAAATTTACATGTAGTTTAAGGTAGAGGTTGGTAGGTTCTTCCAAACGTATCGAGGAACTGGCCACAGTTCTTCTGCAGACTTTGACTGTCTCTGCATGTACTTCCATACTGACTTGATCATGTTGAGATCAGGGCTCTGTGGGGACCATTCCATCTGTTGCAGGATTCCTTCTTTTTGTTGAAGATAGTTGTGTATGACTGAGATTGGGTGTTTGAGGTCATTCTCAGGCTGCAGAATGAATTTGGGACCAATCAGAAACCTCCCTGATGGTAGATAAGAATCTACCTGTACTTCTCAACACACATTCAAGTTGCATTTTGTGCATTTTGCACAGTACTGTAACTTGATTAAAACTTCTTACCACAACTGAATCCAAACCGTGGCCTGCTTGCTGTATCCGAGAAGAGGAAATCAAACTGGATGACTGGAAATGTTTTAACTTCCTTCACATCTCATTAAACAGTCACCATGTTAAAGTGAGCGATTTTCTTTTCAGTTACTCTGCACGACTTTTTGAGTGAGCTTTCTCTGAGGTTGGCACCGAAATCGATCAATAATGGCATTCGCGTGGTGCTCTTGGCAGTTTGGGGTTTACGTTTAATCGAGACACACCGCAGAGTTGCCGCAGGCTCCTGCACCCTCAGGGGGTCTCCCGCTGTGACCGCGTCAAAGACTGACAGCTGTACAGGTACAAAGAGTCTGAAAGCTCAGCATGTAGCCTGTTACCATAGTGAGTAGGGGAGGAGTGCAGAGTGCTTGCTCTGTAGGAACACCAAACATCGACCAACCGATATGGATGGAACGCAATTATCAACAAGGGGGTTACTTCCATTTCCACTTATACTGGCTGAAAAGATGAAATGAAGAAAGAAAGAGTTCCAGTCATGAACAACATCAACAACACCTTCAGGTAGGTTCACTAAAAGTAACTTCAATTCTTAAATAACTGAACCAGCTATAGGAGCAATACATCATCGTTACCATTTTTGTTAATGCAATTAAATACGTTTCTTTTGCAAAGCAGCCACCCTTAAAATCATCCCAACTGTCAGCACACAGAAGCTAAATTTGTTGCCAAACATCAGATTCCCAACAGTCCCATTGCTACCAAGCAACATGTGTCTCCTAAGAGAAGGGGACTGCAACGTGAGGTTCTGTTCAAGACCTCCGGGATTGGGAAATACAGTGTAGGTGCATCAGTGAAGGCTGGATTGAGGGTCAAGGGGTTGTGCAAGCCAGATCAGACCACCAGGTGTGTTGTATAAACACCTATGATAAATCTGGGTTGTCAACATAGTCCAAGGTAAAACCATAAAAATAGCACAGAAACACTGTCAAGTCCCTTCTAAGAAGTGTTAAATGGTGATGGGGTTAACAAGATTTGGAGCAAGAACTCTTCTAGTAACTTTTCAAGATAGTTTTAGTACCCTGCAAATATGAATATTTTTCAAGGAAGAGATCCTTTGTGTTCATCAGATTCTTGAAAGCATCCATGGCCTAGAAAACATTAAGAAACCTTCGGTCTAAGGGCTGCAGAGGGCAAGTTACAAATGTGAAGTTATTAGTTATCACAGCACTACATAAGCTTTGGCGGATTAGCAAGAGGACGGTTGCGGAAAAAGTCCCCTTGACAACAGCCCAAAGCTTATCCAGGGGCTAAATTGCCATGTTACTGCCTCTCAAATCAAAGCCCCTTCTAGGAACCTGATATCTCAGCTATTTTTCAAGGTTGTCTATCTATTTGCTCAGTGTCTATATGTTGGTAAAATGCAGAAAAAGGAGACTTGATTTTGCCAGGGCTATTGGTATATAAACTGTGGAAAGCATCATGTGAGTCAAACTATAAAGATGAGGGCAGTAGGGGAACATGTCACAGATAAAAGGGCTCTTGATTGCTGGTTCAAATGCCAGAAGGGGCCCTATTGTAGTGCCTTTGAGAAAGGTACTTAAGCTGAACTGCAGTGAGTAATAATAAGGATGGAAGCAGTCTGTACCTTTCTAGGCTTGCGTGTTTGCTCAGTGTTGCAGCTCAATTCCAAGGGGTTGCTGGGCTCTGCTTCGCCGTCCTTGCTCTCATTCTCATCTTCACTCAGCCGTCCACCATTCTCCGAGATCGGGCTCTGGAAGTTGTCGTCTGGAAGTGGAGGGTAGCTGTATCTGAAGGGGTCCTAGAACACATCCAGAAAAACCCAATGAGGAAGGACTGCTTACAATTGCATGACTGGACATGTGTGAATTTACTGACTACCCATCATGTCCAATAATGTCTGTCTTACCCAGGAAAGATAGATACTGGTTGACAAGTTTTAAAGATCATTATCAGAGATGTATACTTTTCCCCAACATTCAGTCAGGCATTTTGCTGTTTTTTTTTCTTCAGTTACAAGATGCACTATTTCAGATCAGACAGCAAATTGCTGTCTGTGTAACTGATTTCTTGTTATTGTCACTAAAGCTCTACTGTTCATACAGATGTTTCACTTTGTTAAGAAGAGCACTTAAAAATAAGCTGAATGCAACTGAAGAAGTGCATAAGCCATGGCTGTTGACAAAAGTGGGTATTTTTAAAATAACAGCTCAGTAAGGTACAGGACTCAAAGTTTAGAAGTACATACGGTTCCTCCCATGTGTGGAGGAAGGTGCTCAGCATCAATGTATGTCTGGACATCACTCTTTGAGACAAACTTTAGCTTGCTGATGGCTTCTGGGCCCAACCATGACTTCACAATCTTCCAGGCCGCTAAGATAGAGAAGAGGGATCACACAGTGTCACCTGTGAGGGAGGCAGCCAGGCAAACAAACACACACCAGAGTCTTACATACAAAAACCTGGCAAAGTGCTGCTGGAAGATCTCCTTTCCTTCCTACTCACCATTCATGATGAAAGGCATCTCATACATGATCATCTTGGCTGGAACAAGAAATTCAACAAAGAAAATTTGCAAAATGCAGTTCAGGAAGTCCTTAGATGCTATATAATATTAACACCATTATTTTTATGAATATGCATATTATTATATTACTAACAATAATAACCCTCATCATCAACATCATCATCACTCTGATTCCTTTTCTCCTTAGGTGGAAACAGTCATCTAGAATATTAATGTCCTACAAGTGCTGTTGTCAGAGTTAACATGAACAGCATCTGCATGTCAGCCAGGCACTTCACATCTTTCCTGCAGACACTTAGAACTGGAAGATTTCATTTAATTTCTGAGATTTGTATTGGAAGCAAGTGTGAAAATCTTGCACTTAAAGGCATCTAGAGCACTGCCTTACACACTTCGTACAGCAGACAGACATACTTACATAAGAACTTTGGATAATATACCCGGAAGCAATTGATAATGTACTTCACAAATTCCATGTCCTAAAGAGAAGAGTTAAACAAGATGTCATTGATGTTTAAATATAAAAATATAGGTGCTAAGCAAAGAAAACACCAGATTTGGCCAACGCTTTTTTGTGAGGGGAAAAAAGGTTGAAAAAGCACAATTGCGCAGTTATGTCCACACACCATTCAGTCAAAATGAAACTCATCTGTTCCCTCATCTTATCTTTACTGTTTGATGTTTTGAATACTTAGTAATTGATATGCCACTATAGAATCCCTAATACCTAACCAGTGGAAATTCCCTGAGTCTTGTGATTTTCCAAGAAGTAAATTTTCAAGGGGTTTTTAAGTAACAGTAGTGAGCACAGTATAGATTACACTCCAGAAGATTCAGAAAGAAAAGCACAACCACAATCAAGATAAAAATCACGCAGTAAAAATTCAGAAAAACCAGTCTGACAGATACCAAACTTCAACAGGAGGAGGGGGGCTGTGAGTGCAATTCAGACAAGTGTGATGAGGATTGGGTACTGAGGAATATCAAACGTTCTGTAGGCATTACCTTCACCTGGCTCCTTTAAGTAAGTTAAAAAAAAACAACAAAAAGCAAGATTTACTGTTGGCACGGGAGACAGACCAAACAGTAGAGAAGCCACAGGGCACATAGCAAAATACAATTGTCTGTGGGGTCTACTGCTGCTGAGAGCTTTCCAGAATTGCAGTTAAACTTCCCTTTAGACCTCCTTGCAATTCATGCTTTTGACCTTCCATCTGAAGGTAAATCTGATCCACTAAGAGGCTGGCTTTCGACTCCCAAGTCTGTAAGCTATTAAGTGTAGTTTGTTGATGAGTGGATCTAATGCTACACTTTTGCTGCTATAACGTAACTGCTGGGTTCCTATAGAGTTCAGAATTTGCTCATATAACCTTGTTCTTCTCTCAGATCACAAGACTTTAGAAAGAGGAAAAGCAACAAGAAGGAAGCAGAATGTAAAATGTGTTATAATCACAGTTTTTGGTAACAGAATTTCTTCAAATATACAAGGGTAAGTCAAAAAGTATAAATTTATGAATGGATATCTGCTGAAAAAAATTGCAAATACTTTTTGACTTACCCTCATAGAAGACATCCACTTCCACCTCTGGCCTCTTGGAAAACCCACTCATAAGGGATTCAGAATCTAAAGCATGTTAGTTCCCCGTAATGGCTCTGATGTTGAAATGAGCATCTTTGGAACTGCTGAACCTTCTACCCGTTGAAGAAGCATCTCAAAACGCATCTTCTTCAAATATCTGAAATCCATTTTTCTCCTATCCACTCTACAAATTTGCATCACAACATCTCTGATGATTATCTTCATATTTCTTATCTGACTCTATTCTATACCGTTCTGGCAATTGCTTGTCTGTACAAAAAACTCATCATCTGTAACTAAGACCACTATTTTACTCTGAGTTGTATGTCATTTTGGAGAAAAGGCATTTGTTAAATGAATAAATGTCAATATAAATGTAAACCGAATGGAAAAACAAGACATTTTCTATTGCCACAATGGAGGTAGCGCAATTACTAACTTAACTGGCCAGTTTAAATTTTTCACCACACCATGGCAATCATATTAACATCATAATAAACTAGCAGCACACAAACACAAAATGCTAATCTGTGATGAGGACTACACATATGTACATTTCCATCGTACCATTTTTTAAAACTTTAATCTACCTAAAGCATTTTTATATGGGGAGAAAAAACAGTGAGCTAGCAGACTGTAAACTTCAACTGGGCAGCTGGGACTGAAAAGTCAAGGAGAGGGATTAAGCTGTAGAGTTGGATTTTCCAAAAGGATTTACAGGTTTTTTTAACCTACAGAGTTGGAGCTCTGACGCAAGCTGGGAAAGTGATAAACTGCATCCCAAAGCACAACCGGACTTTAATTAACAAGTTTAATTTTTCTAATTAACATGTAACTAGTTTCAAATTCACAGATGGCACACATGCTGAGCTCTATATTGTCCAGAATAACATGCCTATAGGCATACATATTTAGTGTTGCCCGAGACTTACAATGTTGCTGAAGCCAGACTCGGACATGTCAAATATGACCGTGAGGGGCATGCCAGGTTCCCGCCTAGCATAGCGCTCCAGCCAGAAGGCCACATACTTCTTCTTGTCCAAGAAGGTCTTGGCATCCTTGACATGCAGCTTCACCTTGAACCAGACTGAAAAGACAGTAAAGAATATTGAGATTTGGACTGTGAGCAAGAATCCAACAGTCCAAGAACCTCCCAAATAGGTTCTGAGCTGCGTCACTATGGTAACAATGTCCAAAATGAAATTAACTCCAATTTGTTTCTCTAAACCATCCTGCACTCTAATGGGGGCACAGATGGCTTATATGATTGTGGATGCAAATGAAAAACACCCATATAGGGAGAAACACAAGATCAAATTATTATTCTAAAAAGATATAATAATAAGGTAAAAAAGAACACATTTTAAGAATGTTTCATGCAGCTACAAGATTTTTTCCCTATCTATTATAAATAACCACTTATCTACTACAGGGTCAAGGTGCTCTGGAGCCTATCCTGGGGCATAGGGTGTAAAGCAGGGTACACCCTAGATGGGAAACAAGTCCAGCACAGGGTGCAAAAAACATTTTTTTCCATTTCTGCTTTTTCAGGGTGTGAGTTATTAATATCCTGTGGTTCTTTATTTCTGATAAATAGTAAAATATATATGAAACACATTGCAGTCACACGTTAAACATGCCTGTATGTATTTTGCTACTACTTCCATAGCTGGTAACATGATGTTTTAAAAATAAATATGACACTGGTTGCTCAACAAAAGATATAATTCTATGGTTAATGTATATTGGCGACAGAATTCACATAATCCAAAATTCTTTTTATAAAATATATTTTAGTTAGTCTATTCATTGGAATGCACAGAATAAAAACAATCACTGAGCCACAGTGGTAGGCAAGACCCTCTTGGAGGAGCTCTTATCTGCTTGCTTGGGGATTAGCAGGGGAAGCAAGGTGAAAATAACAACAACCTACACAACTTGTTGCCCTCCTTATCGTAGCCATGGAGGTAGACGGCGCCTGTTTCGAACATCCACCTCGGAATGCTGCTTTCAATAAGGTCTGCAAAGATGGCCAGAGTCTTACAACAGGCTGCATGAAACAACACCCAGCACTTCTGAGAAACATGAACAAGTCACAATAAAATAAAATACTATTAAAAAAGAAGCATGATCACCTTGAGGGTTCTTTCAGGCACTCAGTGACAGAAGCCCATTTGTGTTAAGAATTATGATGTGCATCTCAGAAATAGCTGTAGCCACAAGCAACACTCATCCACAGATCTGGTCTTGCAATAGATACCATTAGCAAGTGGAGATCTTGTGCTAAATCTCTCGATTCCAAAGAAAATTATTTTATATTGTTTAGTGAAGGAAAAATATATCTCTTCTAAAGTGAAAGAAATTGTCACTACCTAACATTTGCAAAAGGGCAGTTTAGCTAAAAAGAAGAATTTTCTAAAGTGGAAAAGTATCTTCTTGTCATTTCAATGCTCACATGAAAAGCTAATTATATGATTAATAAAAACATTCAGAGTGAATAATAACTGAACAAAACAAATAGTACAGCATTTGAAAGAAACTTAACAGAACAACAATGGTGAGTGTCTCCTCCATGCCATGAAAGGCAAATTCAATAAACTGACCGCTATTTCGCTTTATTGCCATGTGTGCAAATCACTAACCAAACGCAAACAAACACAATCTGTAAAATTCTGTTACAGAAGAGCTCTCGTGAACACAGTCACTCTGAATTTTAAACACTCTACAACTGTTGCCACGGAAAACTATTAATACACATGGCTCCATATTTCTTTCTTAAGAAATTGCACTCAAACATAGTGGATTCATACATGCTGAACTTGAATAAACAAAGTACTTTTTCGATGTTTGCTTGTTCAATTTATAATGTGTTGCCTAAGTAGCACTGTATAAACATGAAACAGTATGTCAACAGGCAGCAAGATGAGAAGGGTTAGGTTAGGGCTATCACCTTGTAATCTTAAGGTCCTGGGTTTAAAAGTCACCTGCTCAAGGTGCTTGTCGTGCTGGGTAAATAATTGGAAAGTTGACAGTATAACATTGTTATACCTTGCACAAAGGTATCAGGTGAATATATAATTAAATAATGATGATGAGGATGATAATAATAATAATAATAATAATAACAACAACAAACACAATAATAATGCTTTAGGACTCCATATTGAATGCCCTTAGATCCTGTCTGCTACTTTGGTTGTGTCACACGATCCCATTATGTGACACTTTTTCCTGTTCTTAAGTTCCAGTGACCATAATAAAATAATGGAATGTGATCCCACCATTTAGTCCGTACTCTTTCCTCCAGTGAAAGCTTTCATCTATCATTTTCAAGGTGTCTTCCACCACAAAGTGTCGCCAGGTGAGGTAGCTCTTGGCAAGGCTGTCATCCTTCTCCAGTCTTTCCACATCTCTGGGATCATACTTGTCTGTAGAATCTGTTCAAATGAATAAAGTTCATACAGTTTAGCACTACAGAGTTATTGGATTCTGACTAAACTATATTTTATTGTTATTATTATTGTTTATTAAATTTCTTTTAACTAAACATTTTAGTACTATATGCGGAAGCAGCCAGTGTCCTATTTGTGCTGTCACCTTGCTGTATGAAAGGTCCTGATTCAAATCCTGCTCCTGCTGTAGTACCTTTACCTATAGTATTTAACTCTGATTTAGTCTAGCAAAAACAGTAGGCTGCATAAATGAATAAATGTCTGTAAAGTCACACTGTAAATCATCTTAGAAAAAGGCTTCAGCCAAATACAGGTTAATACAAATTTTTAAAGAATGGTATTTTACCAGAACAATACAAACAGGAACCCTCCAGAAACTTGAGCAGGCAACCTTCATGTCCCTAACTATTTCCAAATTTTACCTCATACATTAAGCCATTGTAAAGCTTTTTCACAATCAGCACAACCGTATTACATTCAGCACTTTGGCCATTAACTGTGTAAGGCACCTGTCCAGCCAGAAAAAGTACATCCAGATAAAAGTTGCTTTTTGTAAATATGGCATTCATACAATCTCTACAGCAATAAACTTAAAGACAGGGCCAAACCAAAGAACCTGATTTAATAATCTAACTTAAAAAATGTATTTCACAACACTGACACAAAGGTCCTTTAGATCTTGGCCACACTGTCATCTGCTATGATGCCATTTGTCTCAGACGCTGTGTGGGTAAACAGTCTGATAGGGACATGTGCTGCAATAAAATAAATAAAAGGGCAGTACATGTAAAAAAAAAAAAAACAGATCCATACACTTTAAAGCAGTTTGTGATGTTAATAAAGGCAATATATGTAAAATGACACACAGCACAGACTGGCACCAAGCTTGTCACTGTCATCATGTGACTTATTTATACTGAGTCTATTGCTGCACTTGCAGATCTCTAAATTATGTAACTGGATAATATTAATTTATCTAATTTTAAAAAGTTATGTACTCTGGATAGTTTACCTTGAACATATTCATTCTTGAACCTTTGCCTTGTTTCTTCTACCTTCTTCTCGATTTCCTGCTGGAAGAGTAAAATTGACAGACATTAACGAAACAACCTGAACGGGAATAAATGGATTTAAAGTCCTTTCGTCTTTATTTTTTAACACCGGACTCGAGTCTAGCTACCTGCTCTGGCTGCAGCAGCCCAACATCCGCCATGTTCACGCTATGAAAGCAGAGGGTTGAGTCAATGTAAATGAGCAAAGGACTCATAGGAAACTGTTTGAGGTGCGGTCGACATTTTGGCTCTAATAAACCGAAAAAGTTTCGGCAGTGATCAAAATATGTGCTCTCGTAACCAGAAACTGCCTTCGTTGCGGTCGACATTTTGGCTCTAATGAATCAAAACTGATCGCCATTTTTCTCAACCAAAGCGAAACCGTTCACGATTACCGCCATTTTGGCTCTACCAGGGCGCTGACTGTCTCGCAGAAACAGCGGAACGTAACCTATTTTAAGGAAACTAAGGAATATAAATCTTTTTCCCCAGGAGGACACTTTAAAACGCACAATTAATTTCGATTAACGACAAACATACATTGAAGTGTTGTGAATGTGGAGAGTGGAACTGAGCCTTTAAGAGACAAAGATAAGGATTACGCTGATCTTGTAATTTTATCTATATGGAATTAATCTATTTCCCTATTCATTTCCCTTTTTATTACTACATAAAATACATATTTATAATTCAGCAACAAAAGAATTTTCAGATGCTTTTTTTTCTGTCTTTGGTTCTCAAACTTGAGAACTCAGCTAATAGAGTCTAATAATAAGAACGATATTACTCAATAAATTATTGTATTTCAAGCCATAACTAAAATACAACTTCATGAAATCTGTGTCTTTGTCTTCAACCATAACAGATCCAACTGCAAAGAAAAAAGAGGTTATTTGTCATGTGGGCAAAAGGCCTGTTATAGCAACTCACTGAAATACAGTCTTTTATGTTGTTTCACTGACATTCCAAAGGCAGCGGCAGTTTGGCAGTAATTCACTTCTGTAGAATTTGCACGTGATTTAATCACTTTGTACAGTACATTGTTTTTATTCCTTCCACTATGTCATGGCCTGTTTTCAGTAAGATGACAAAACAGGTGGCATATTCTGCAATATTAGTATAGTTTACTGATGATGCCTCATAGCAAAGCAAAAGCAAGTTTTGAACATTATTAGTCTCTGTGCACCTTAGAAATAAGGGGTCTGTTCCTGATTCTTGTTCATTTGCCTCCACTGTTGTCCCTGTTAGAGATTTCCACGTGTAAATAAAAAAAACAAGTGTAATGCACCACTTCCCAGTCATACAACATTGCTGCTCCAGCTTCTGCATCGCTGTCATGCTGCTACCCCATCTGTTCTGGGTATTTGATGTTCCGAGAAGCATCTGTTTCATTACAGAAGTCTTTCTAGATACTGAGAAACATCACACTATGAGAGCAGTGTGTCTTGTCACCATGGTGACAGACACTTATATTGCTCATTAAGGTGTGGCACCCCTGGGTGTTCCTGTCCTGGCTTGAGCTCAGGGGTCATGTTAGAAGGGTCAGGACACGCAGAATCTATACTAAATGCAGTGGTTCACATATTAAGTGCTATCATGCCAATGTTAATTCTTGTTGACTGTAAATACAGAGTACCTGCAGAATGTTCTTTCTTTTACTTGTACCTTCAGGCAGGGGGTAATCATAGAGACCATCATTTAGCCTTCGCTTCAGTTTTGGAGTTGTTTACGTAGTACTGACATGTAGCAAATAACTAACTGGAAAAACTGATTTTGAAACATTTATTATTAAACTAAATTCATAAAAGATAATAAAAGCAGTAACCCAAAAGTTTTTTTTTCTGGGCAAATGGGAATAAAATCCATTTTCCAGTTCAGTGGTAACATCATTTTGTCAGTCCTGAGACCTGATCCTGGCCCTCTTCCAGGTGGAGAAGACCCATAGATCGAGGGCTCCAGGTCTCTTGCCTAGCAGGAGATCATACAGGACCAGTTAAGTACACTTGGGTGCCATCAGTGGAACCTCTTCTGCTCTCTCAGATGTGTGCTGTCATCCAACGTCACTCCAGAAAGAGTAACCTGCGGTTTGAGAGACTGGGTTTTTACCAGTAACCTGACATAGGATTGTGCCAGCGCAGGTCCCCAAAGCAGCACTACCATCATAAAACAATAAATAAAATATAAAAGAAAATCAATTAGGTGATTATTGACTTGAAAGAGAATGACTGCTACCACCAATAAATGATAGCACATTGAAAATTTTTCTTTACATTTTTCACTTTTTTGAGAAATCATTGTTTGTCTTTTAATTTTTTTATTCCTATGGTAATTTTAATATGCTTTGTATGAAAAATCTAAATAGGAGCTCCTTAGGCCATTAGCAGTGAAAGGAACACTGTCAGTCTTCCAGAAGTCACAGAGTGTGATTTGCCTGCCATACTCTAGACTGGAGTCGATACTGACCTGGACCATCTCACTTATCTTGTTGGGACAATTGATTCAGATTCTCTACTAGAGGCAAAGGACCACCTCACACTGAAGAGAAATATCTGCAGCATCAGTCAAATGTTTAAACACACCTGGCATCCTGGATATGACTTGTATGAGAGGAATTTGACAAAGGAAGAAATTCACACGTGTCCTCAGAAATACTGGAGAAGAGCTGGGAAGACATGGCATCTCATTTTAACATTTATAACAGAAAAAAGCTTATTTCCAGCAAATGTGCTCAAATTTTTCACTCGTAACCCTAATTCTAACCCTAACCCAAAGTTTCCCAATTTACCTGACTCATTTGTAGTTGTAGTAAGGCGCTGTGATAACCAGTTAGCAAGAATCAGCTATCTGCAAATTCTGTTTCCCTTGAGCAAAGACCAAAAGCCAAGGCTCAAAATTCCTGTTTTCGTGTTATCTGACATGTACCCATGCACAACTGTGCTGACATGCTGTGTTTTCTTGTGGCCGGCTACAGACTGAAGGTGAATAAATAATTGATGATGTCTTTTCTTTTAGCTGTCTGCCCTCTGTGTCTCTCTTCTCTCTGTCATCAGAGGCCCAGCAGAGCAAAATGAAGGGTGAAGGATCCAATCTGGGGATGGCTCTCCTCCTGAGAGAGGACTCAGGTTTTGAATTTGAGGAACCATTGATACTGTTCCACTGAGCAATGGAAAACAGGACCCTTTCCCTACCTTTCGGGGGCCAGATGAGGGATTGGACAGAGGCTGTGGGTGTCACCCCCTCTGGTGGCACTCCTGTGCCACTGCAGGTATTTATAATTTTTACAGCCCTTGACGGTTCACAGTGGGATGTAAATTTTTGGCCTTTCAGTCGTATTCATTAAAAAAAAACATCATTCACACCTGCAGCTAGCAGAAATTTCAGCTTGTCTACAGACTGTATATAAGAACTGACCAAAATGCATTAGTCACATCTGGACAGACAGAAGATTGCTGATTTAAGTCCCACTTTTAAGTACTACTGTATCTTTATGTAAGGTATATGTTAGAGATCCATCTATCAAATGGTAAAGTACCCTAAGTTGCTTTGCACAAATGCATATGCCTAGGAATGCTTTGTCTGCAGTTAGTTTTTAAAGATGTTTCATTAACTGTGTTATTGGTAGTAGTGGTAGTACTATAGTAATACAGCTCCTGTACTGGCCAGTAGCTGTGAGGCTGGGAAAGGCCTCCCCCGGCAAGGTTTATTCAAGACCTGCATGACTGTCTCTGTCACAGTTCCAGTAACACTAGGGTTTCCCATCTGGCTCTCTGCACCAATGTGATTAGAGGTGAAGTGAATCCCTTCCATCCCTTCTGCCACTTCCTTCCAGACCTCCACCTCAGCCAACAATCTGCTCTGTTGCAGTAGCTATGCAGTGGGCTCAGACAGACTTTCAGACTTTTCCATGCCACATGACACTTTATCTTGTTGATAACAGGGTTTAAATTGATTTGTGTTGGGGGTGGATGGTTATACATTTTTGCACACAGAATTTCTTACATCATGTGGTACCTTTTTCAAAGGTTCTATATTTATTTTTCTGATATTTACCATTGAAGGCATTTTCTACTGACAGGCTGAGGCAGAGCAGATGTGATTGTATAACATTAAAAGTAAAACATGATTT
The DNA here is from genome assembly GCA_900497675.1 of Arapaima gigas. Taxonomy (NCBI): domain Eukaryota; kingdom Metazoa; phylum Chordata; class Actinopteri; order Osteoglossiformes; family Osteoglossidae; genus Arapaima; species Arapaima gigas. The sequence goes on from UFQX01000116.1 coordinate 241,129, forward strand.
ACCAGCAGGTAAATAGAAATAAAAGGCACAGATTTCTAACTTAGAGGGATGTGTGTTCAATTTCTGGAGGGACGTTGCCTTCAAACAAGGAATTTTACCTTCAGTTGCTTCAGTAAACTATCAAATTGTATAAATATGAAGAGCCTGAAGGTAAACTGCAACTAAGCAATGAAATCAGAGCAGCAGGTGGCATAGGGGTTAGAGCTGTTCCCTTGCATTCAAATCCCACCTCTTGTTGCAGCAAGAAGATAATATATGCATCAAGGTACTTGATCGAGGTACTTAAACTGAATTGCTGTAGAAAAAAATTACCCAGCAGTATAAATGAGTGAATACATGTAAGCATGTAAAATTGTAAGTTGCCTTGGGGAAAGCTACAAAAAGTTAAAATAATAATGATATCTTTTTTATAAAAGTTATACTCCAAACCAAAATGGACATATGCCAGTGTGGCTGTGCAGCTGCAGTCAGAGTCCATTGGCTGAATCTACTCCCGCTGGCCTCTCTTTGAACCCTGCATGGAGGGTTCGGATGAAAAGATCCGATCCGATTATCCGTGAGATCAGTGAAGGGCGGTTCCCCCTGCGAAACTGTTTGGAACATTAACTTTGTCACCCTGTAACTCCATGCTGGTATCAATAGGGAGAGTATAGAGTGTCCACAAGCCATTCACACTCCTGGTGTAAGGGACTTCTTGTGACAGTTCTGACAGTTACAGCTGTCGCCTTGCAACTGGAGGGCCGAGTCCCTGGTCCTGCTGTTGTACTCTTGAGAATTGGAACTTTCCTTGATTTTGTCTACCAGAAATTAGCCCACAGTATAAATGGCTAAATGATTGTAAGTTGCTTTGCAGAAAAACATTAGATAAATTAATAATCTCTGGAGTGTTTACTAATGGGAAGACCTGCAGGGCAGCAGCTGTGAACATTGTGAGTCTTGGCTGTGAACTTTTTTAGATTTTTTTGAAGTGTTCATCTGTCACATCTGTAACACGGTGTTAAACAAAACAGACACAATACAATGCTGAGCTACTACAGATGCTATAATAATGGTCTATTTTTTGCTATTTGCTGTTGTATCTTTGCAGGAAGACAATAATTTGTTCTGGACAAAAGGATTAACCTGAATGATCAAGGTGTAAAATTTAAATGAGATACTTTTTACTGCTCAGGGCACAGTCTGACCTGCCATTGCATGGCTATTTCAGACCACAAATGAGCTGTAAAAAACAGACAATCCGGTTCTGTGGAGCTGCTTACACACTCTCAAAGCGATGCCCACATGCACATTATCAGAGCATTTATAACAGCGGGAGAAAAAGCTGTAAGCCAGGAGTGTGTAGCTGGGTTTATGTGCAGGTTTTAGAGAATTTTTTTAATTAGCACCTGGTTGACACCTGAAACACACAGCAAGGGGTCATGTTGTCTGGATAATTATTTCACTAAAACAATTAAGAGTCAAGACGGAGGGGAAAACAAGCACACATACTGCGGCCTCTCGGGGGTCAGTGTTGCGGACCCCTGCTGCAAAGCCATGACACATTAGATGATGAATTAGGAACTGTTTCTCTGGAGGCCAGACATTTTGAGAATAAGCTGCTCAGCATAGAAATCAGCATAGAAAGACTTCATCAGCCAGGTTGGGTTTGAGCTACCTGAACATAGAGATTTTACCTAATCAGTCCAATAATGTTCAATTCAATTCAGTTCAGTTCAATTCATTTAATTTTTATATTGCTCTCTCCTCAACATGGTGGCACAAAGTGCTGAACAAAGGTCCAAAAGACAAGCTACAGGAAAGAGAATGAAACAGAATAGATTTATTATCCCTTGTTAAGAATCAGAGACAGTTATCTGCTTAAATATGCCAGTTGACAGCTTATGAGAGGGAAAAAAAACAGTGGAGAAAGAAGAAAAATTGAGCTCTGAGATCTAAGTACCACTGACTGCCCACCCATACCGGTCATTTTTCTGCGATAACATGTGATCTGTGGAAATATGTCCAGTGCAAATTGCAAAGTGTAAATCAGCTAACAGTCCTTAAAAATGGAACAAAATCTGTTGTGTCTTTATTACGGGGCTGATATGCACACCTACACCCCTCTATTTCAGCTTCTGGTTTTCCTGGTTTCCAAATTCTCAGTATAATGAGCAGTATATATTAATACTCACCTCCACATCTGAGTTGAGAAGTCCTAGCATAACAAACAGTATCCAAGCAAAGCCGATGCACACCTGGGAAATATTCAAAATTCACACAAAAAGGAATGAAAAACTAAGTGCCATCATCTGCATTTTCAGTCTTTGCCTCATGTAGCCTGTGTTCAAACAAAGTTTGTGCAGTATGCGTTTTTGCAATATTGTTCTCTTCTTTTCATTCAGCAAGTCCCCAAATAACAGTTCATTACAGTAACAGTCCATTACAGCAGGCAAATTTTATAGTTTTTTTCTATTTCAAAATGTTTTCCTTGCTTAATTTTTTACATACATTTGACAATAAAATGTTTGTTGCTATTACTATTTATAAGGAAGATACTGTGATGTATGATGCTAAATACAAAATCTACAGGAAATAAACAGACAAATCCATGTTAACTATCAAATGAACTGTTTGGTGGTTAGGTAATTGGTGTTTAAAATGTTCTTTATCATGCTGAAATAGATATTTTCAAGTGTTAGGGATATTTTGGGGTATGTCTGATGAACCCAGAAGGAATCATAATTTTCCTAAGAAATAATAAGAATTTATGGAAATACCTTCCTAATGTTGGAATGCATGGCATTCGAGCCATTTCTAGGAACCAATTAAACTCCAATGCTGGGAAATAGGTGTAGAAGTTTCATACATCCAACTATCCATGTGGTATCTGCATCATCTGTCATCCAATACAGGACTGAGGTGGACCTGATTCTATCCCAGGAAAAAGGATATAAATGATGATTCAGCCTGGACAGGTCACCAGTCTGTCACAAGAGAATCTCTCTCTCTCTCACACACACACACACACACACACACACACACACACACACACACACACACACACACACACACACACACACACACAAACACACACACACACAAACACGCACGCCCAAAGTGCGCCCAAAGTACAACTTGGAGTCCCCAAAGTTACACAGACACAGAGGAAACATACAAACCCCGTATGGACTGAGCCAGATTCAAAACCAGAGCTCAGCAGCTGTGAAACACCAGCACTCCCTGCTGTGCCAGTATGCTGCCCTGTGGAGGATTCATCTGCACTGAATTCTGTGGTGTTATATTTACAACTGAAAGGATGAAACGTTAACGAAATCTTATAATAACTGGAACTGCACTTTTCCACAATTTGTATTGTACTGGATTCAAGAGCAAATTAGTATTCCAACTGTACAGAGATGCACTTCTGTACTGCATGGTGTAACTGTTAAGGAAAGTTGATGTGGCATAAAAATGAGAACGCTTCCTTTAAAATTCTAATGACAAGAAAGCACTATAAATAGCATGTCAGTGTTACAGTTTATGAAAGTAAAACAGTTCCAAGTCTCTTGACAATTCGGCAAATATACGGCTAGGGTTGTCTCCATGGAAACTGTGGAAGTGTATTTATTCGCTAACAAAAAAATATATATGGTACAGTCTTGTTCTCTGTAAGACAATGAATGGCCCGTTTTAGCAGGATGTCAGTTGTATTTCTCTGGATTCATGGTCTGGTTCTGCTCAAGGGCTGTTCAGAAAATTCTGTTGTATGTGGGTGTTGCTCACAAAACCCACAATTTTGTGTACCTGCGATAACGCTACAAACAACAAGAATCTCTGTGTTTTGCATTTCAGGGTACTCCTCTGCAGCACAACACTACGACTATCTGAAATTATTCTATTTGTTATCACTTTAAATTTGAGAGGCTTTCCAAAGCCCTGTAAAAGTAAAACCGTGGCTTATTTCAACATTTTGTTCATTTTGGCCATCCATCTCCAAACGTGAATGTGATGCACCCAAGAGAATTACACATTTATGTGCACACATTACTTTAAAAATGACCATAATTGTCTGCAAAACCTTAAATATAAGAAGGTAATAATCAGCTACTGTATGTAAATACAGAGCAAATGTGCCACAGCTCTCTTGTTATGTGTCACAGGACTGAAAGGCCTATTTTAAATATTTTACCTATCAAATAATGATAAATAGTTTATTAATTACTTTTACAATTCTGACTAATGATACTCAAACACCTTCCTTATAGAGTTTCTTTAGAATTACTTTTTAATACATTTCACCAATCATTTCAGTTTAGTGTTATTTCCTTATTATGTAATAACTATAATGTTTTTATTGCTTTTATACGATGCACTTAATTTGGCAAGGAAGCATATTTCCTTTAAAGTGGTTTGAGTATTTGCGATGTTTCTGTTTGGAAAAAAGTTTCATCAAAGGTCTTTTTCTTTGCAGTGAACCATCTGAGTTACATCAAGAAACCCTTCCAATTTCAAAGATTCAGTTATGGGTTCCCTACACAGAAGTGGTTTCTATAGGTTCTCTGAATCATAAAGTGAACCTGGCAGTAGGTTTTGAACCTTACAAGGATCTTTACTTTTTAGTGTTTGGGCACCACATGACCTTGAATTAACAAAGTCTATTTCCTCAGATGACATATTTTGCAGGGAGTGAAAGAAATTGAAGTAAGTTCTAGAAGCCACTATGAATCCCATGACATGGAAAGTTGCTGTTTTTATTTTCTTGTTACTGTCATAGCTGGAGATTGTGAAAATGACATTTTTGGAGCAAGGCTTTATACAAAAACCCTGGCCATACCCATATGTCAATTTCATTCAACATATGTAACATCCCAGTTACTGTCACACTGCTGCTTGTGCTGTTTTACACAAACCCAACACCACTTCATCTTCTCCTCTCTGCTTTTGCATGGTGTTCCAGCTTAACAATCTTGCTCCGCAGCAGGTGTGTGCGCTTCCAACTGAACTCTTAACCATCTCGGAAAATGCAGTAAACATTTGTTCAAATGCACAATTGCAGTCCAATACTTCTAGCTACCGAACTTATCGTTGCCAGAGGTAGTATGCTGGTTGTGTGGTGTTTATTCTTATGTTCTAGTTGAGAGCAATACTGAAGTTATCACCATTGCTAAAGGCTATGACATCCAGACCAGAAGATGAACGTGACTGCAATGACTCAACACTGGACTTCAAAAAGTGTGTAAGGGATGAGGGGTCTAAACCTCCTATACATGAAGTAAATTTAAAAATGCCAGCTCACATCTGGGAATTTGCAAAAACAATTCCATGTAACATATGCAGGGAATATCAGTATTCAGCTCCATTCAGTTTCTGTATGAGAAGGAATGATGTCTTTAGACAATAAGATATCCTCTATTTTTAAACCCCAGCTTTGTAAGTTTGGGCTGAACTTTGAAGTCACTAAAAAAATAAAATATCAGTTAGACAAACGTTTTTTGTAGGCTTTTTATTACATTAAACTCACAAAGTTGATCATTTTAGTTTCAGAGATGTATGATGAACCAAAATTCAGTGTTTTTGCTGTAAGGTGGACTAAACCGCAAATAAATGACACAAAATGAAAGTAAAAATAGACTTCCAGTCGACAAGTCGGGTCACTAGCTTAGTGGAGACCCATGAGAACGAAGGGGTCTCTTTTTTTTAAACCTCACAGCCTGAGCTAATGGTTGTGCTGACCTGAATTTGCTCCTTTAAACATTCACCAGATGCTCTGAAGATATGTGTACATTTCCAAAAGAGCGAGAGAGAGAGGCTGAAGCAGAGAAAGGACACCATAGCACTGTGCAAGGGATCAGTCAACAGTGTTATGACCAATGCAGCAAGTGGCCAAATAATTACAAATGTGGATCTGATTTGACAGTAAAAATAGGGTACTATATAGCTAAATTACTAAAATTTCATTTAAGAACACAAACAGAAATGAAACCGAACACCACAAGATCTCAAAAGAAATAAAATAATGTATCTTTTTCAATAAATAGAGCAATTAAAAAGCTTTTCAATAGTGAAACCAAAATGAAACTACCAGCATAGTAACTAACTGCACAATAAGGCATTTAGGCAGCTGATATGAATGCACATGTTTAATTTCAATTTGACCAGGCACTCACACAAATACTGCATGGGTTCATTTTGCCTCATGTTTTTACCTAAATGGCAAAAGTAGACTTTGTTTCTGGTATAATGTTTTGATGAAAATGCTATATAAATGTAAGATTCAGCCATCTATTATCAACAATGTGCTGTCCACTGCAAGGTTGTGGTAGTCCAGAGCCTATCCTAGAACATGAGGCAGGGGTCACCCTGGATGGGACTGCAGTCAGTTGCAGTATACAAATATAATTGATTCATCCATTAGTAAAAAACAGTCTTCCCCCCACAAATGCCCTTTAGAGTTTTCTCTCTCTGCAAGCCAAGGACCTCACTGCTTAGTCAGAGAAATGTAAAGTCAGAAATACGAAGGCAGTAGTTTCAGAGAACTGGCTCCACTGTTTGTCCATACTTCATCTAGTCTACTACCAATCTGAATGCCCACACATTGTCAGGCACCACAAAAAGCCACATAATTCTTTATGTACATATAGTATTTTTTTTAAATGAAGAATCCCTCTATTCTTTCCTGGAAAAAAAATGATACGGCATTAATGTGACCTTCAGCTGAGAAGTCCTAGTAATAACTGAACATAAAAGTTTATTGATTTTTTGTTTTTGTGCTGTTGGTTCGGCAGATGGCAGTTTGGCACGGTGCAGTAGACAGTCTGGTTACTCTCTGTGAATGTCCTCATGTCGGATGATCTTGTATGTGATCCAGTAAAAGATGTTAAAGATGAGGAATGCCATGGGAAAGGCTGCCCTGGAAATGGTGTCGATCCTCTTGGCCCGGTCCACAAACTTCCTCCTGGTGGTATCTGTATCCTTGGGTGTGGCAGGTGTGGGCAGGGGGTTGGGTGGGGTGGCCTTCACAGTAGTCCCATCCTTCAGTTGCAGACAGTGGCCCATGCCGTAACTGGGGTAGTTGAGATGACTGTCCCCCGTGTCTTCTTCCTGCCAACACGAAGCAACGTTCAGTTTCTATGTTAGGTGTTATGTTTCCAGCTCAACAAATGGTCAAATAATTGGTCAAGAGTTCAACGGGCAAACACATTTAATTCTAACCAAAACTTGCATAAGAGGCTATCGTTTAAAAATTTCTTTTAGGCTTATTACATCAAACAACATGGGATTCCACCACGCCGACCTTGTGATGCCGACGCTGCCTGCGCCTCAAGCGAAGGAACTCTTTCTGTTGCCTGGAAACAAAGTTAACTCCCGCATACTCCAGCAGAGCGGCAAACACGAAGAGCAGGCACACCGCCATCCAGATGTCGATCGCTTTCACGTAGGACACCTGCCAATCATACAGGATGGTCACCCAACCCTTTCTGTCCATTTTACAGTAAATCACCGTTTGTAAACATTTTGCAAAGACCCTTCATAAATAAAAGCTACAACTAACCTACCCCTGTGTTCTTTATTTTATTTATGCGGTATTGTTCTCATAAACGGTAAGGGCACTCATCCAAATTACTGCCTCTTCAAATTAAGTCAAAGAGTGTTTGGGGTGTGGTCGAGTTATCAGTGAAAACACGTTATGAATAGCAACCAAAATATTTATTCATGGAGGTAATTATGCATGTTTTCAAATTCCTTACAAACCATTTAACACGGGCCTTATTTGCATACTCTAAAAATTCTTTGAAAACAAGTGCCATTGTTGTTGCTGTCAAACACAAAGGATAATATTTAATTTATTACCTGAAAAACTGGAGCATGAGAAAATTTGAAACTCCGAAAAAAGTGATTTCTGTCGGTTTTTTTAAGGCTGATAATGTTGGAGTAATTAATGGATGTGTTTTATATTATATATATTTTATCTTTCAAGGTGACATATGAAAGGACTTTGAGTCTTTTCATCACAACATCAAATATATTATAATATTACAAATAGTATATTACAAATACTACAACACTGCTGTCTATGATTTAGTTTTGAATATGGTTTTTTTACAGTACTTATGTGGCACATGTTCAGGCTTTGGTGTTACAGCGACCAGCAGAAGCATGACTTTGGCTGTCAAACACACTGTAATCCACCACTGATGACAGATATTGCTTCTCTGACCCAGTCTTCGAGCACTTAGTCTAGAGTCTATAAAATGTTTTAAAAGCCTTTTCTTAAATAAGTATTAGCTTATGAAATAGTTTGAAAAGGTCAGCACACCCACCTTGCATATGAAAAGTTAAAAATAAACCCAAGAATTTGAAAAAAACTTAATATTTTCTTATGTATGAAAGAGCCAGAGAATGTGAAGCATCCAACGTCTAACACTGAAATGGCTGAGCAGAGTTTTTCAGAATTATTTTCTCAAATTATGCATAATTTAGTGAGGAATATAAACAAAACTCCTATATTATTTGACCATACTCATTGTTGGGATTATTTATGTCCATTCATCCATTATCTTTAACTGCTCAATCCTGAGCAGGGTCAGGGCAGTCCAAAGTCTATCCTGAATTGAAAATACCCCCAAAAGAGATGCCAGTATAGCATGAAAACTGCAGTACATTAAATGTAGGACATCTGACATTTTGTGGGACTTCAGAGACTCTAACGTGTCTTTGGACAATTCAGCAGAATTACACATTCAAATAACGAATAATGTAAGGAAGAAGAAAGCTAAAAAGCTTAAATTACTGTAGAATACCATACTCTCTCTTTGGAAGATATCATTAGGTGAGGTTTTCCTGGGCAAGTGCCAACAGTGAGGTGCATCCCGATGTGAAAGTGAACGTTGCTCTTGCAGCGGCCAGACTGTCGCTCCGTGGTTCCCATGGAGACTGTGTCATTAGCCTGTAGGTGATAATCACTTTACCCAGCCAAGATGTTGCCATGCAATGCAGGCTTTCTCCATGGCAACTGCCAGCTTGCAACATTCTTTTAATAACACTTTGATCCTAACCCTGAAATTTGCAGCAGTGGCGGCTATAATTGACACTCATCATTTGGGGTTTGGCTTGTAATAATGTGGTGTTTCCAAGATGTTACACAAGCTGTACAGTTAGGGGGATGAATCTCCCATCACCTCCACTTATTATGCCTAATCCCAACATTTTTATAGAGCAGCATCTTGTAGGGTAAGTGGGTTGATGACCAGTTATTACCAAGTGACCCCAGTGGCAGAATGGATGAATGTGGAGGAGCGGGTACCCACCTTGGGCAAGGAGGCACGGGAACCCGAGCTCTGTGTAGTCATTGTGAGCACCGTGGTGATACCCAGGGCAACACGGGCCGGTGCTGCATCCATGTTGATCCAGAAGGAGACCCAGGACAGGATGACGATGAGTAAGCTGGGAATGTACATCTGGATCAGGTAATAACCCATCTGGCGCTCCAGGTGGAACTTCACTTCTATGCAGGTGAATTTACCTTGATGGCGCAACAAATGGAAGGGTTCTATTTTATTTGCATTCCTGTACAGTCAAGTTCTGTTCAGAAGTCAATCCGGCAAGTCAACGCACTGTATACATTAAATAGAGTATTAGGCAGGATACACCGTGGGTGGGACAAAAATCCATTGCAGAACAAACACACCCACTAATTCACTGGAACATACACACATTAGGTGCAATTTAGAGTCACATATTTTCCTGAAACACATCTCTTTGGACTGTGCCAGGAGATCAGGGAGTCAAGGAAACTCATATGAACATGGGGACAACATACAAACTTCTTACCGCCTGAGCTACAGTTCAACTTATATCCAAAACTACGACCAAGTGGTGTAAGGCATCAGTAGAACCTGCTTTTCCAACATGCTGTCATTTTGTTAATATTAATATTAACTAGCTCTGTTACTCAGAATTACCTGGGTCAAAAAGGTGTAACAGTGGAAAGGTGAAAAGTAATGGCAGGTTAAATAATTGCTAAACAATTAAAGTGGCTGTATTTAGTACAGTTCTAGTCAAGGGAAAAAGGAAAAAACTGAATATATATCACCAAATCTGCCCTTTGTGTGTGAGGTGCGAGAAAATTTGTCAGCTTGTATGTGTGAGATATAGAAGGTGTGTGAATGTGTGAGTGTAGAGCGTGTGTCTGCCATCTTCCAGTGTGTGTGTGTGTGGGTGTGTGTGTGTGTGTGTGTGTGTGTGTGTGCGCGCGTGTACGTGCTGAGAAAGTCCACTGGCATGACTATGTACTCGATGTGTGACGTTACTATGTGCTGCATGTGATGCCATTACTCTCGCTTCTCTAAGCCTTGTCAGAGAGCCTGAACTTAAAATTTTCAACATCCTAATTAATCCTTTTTGGAGTTTAATGCACTTTACTGTACAAAAACCTAACTTAGTGTGAGAAGTACCTCTGCGCAAAATTTCAAGTTTGCGGTTTGAAAACGCAAGCTATGCATACAAAAAAAAACAACCGAACAGTTAAACAGAAACACAGAGATTTGACTTTATAGACATAGAGATAATGAAAATTATTATTATTGTAATCTGGGGAAAAAGTGCTTTATTCAAGTTGAACCAACAGAAACATTGCACTACTGTCTTTCCTACCCCTCCCTAAAAAAATTGAAATGATATAATTCTATTTTTACGTGCAGATGAACCACATGCTTCCTCACAGCTGGCATCCTCATGGGGCCATAAAGACCTGAATCCCAGACCACAGAAACCAGTCTGCTGTGCCAATCAACTTGAGACTTACTGCTTTGGGAAACTCCAGCTGCTTAAACACTATTCAGGACATGTAATTAAATTATCATGTCCAGTCATGTCTTTTTACTGTGTTGGACCTGGGCCTCACCAGGCAAATTGCTGACAGCGTCCACAGCCACTCTCTCACCTGTGTTGTAGTGCTTCGTACAATAGCCCAGCTCCTTCTCGTCCTTCAAGATGAACTGCGGCAAGGTCAAGCCCTCGGCCACCTGAACAGGGCCTTGGTCGAGCCACTCGAAAATCAGGTCGTTCATCGTGTAGCCGACTATAGGGAATATAGGATGACTGTGGTCAGGGTGAAGAGCCATGTTTACCATCTATGGGCATTTACACTTGCACTATTTGTCAGCTGGGAAAAGATCCTTGAGATATAGGAGTTTAAGTAAAATACTCTGGTAAGTGCTGGAAGACCACCAAAAATTGCTGTTTGACATCTGTTGCATCTTTCCAGGCAGAAAGCCGAATAACCTATAAAGACTGAATAATTCGACTGAAAGCACTTACTGGACTTTGTATCATTATGCAAATTCCTGTGTGATTTTAACATCAGATAATAGACTTACAATTGCAATTAAACTTAATCTCTGCTTTAACCACTGACTGATATGGTGCTTTGAATAAGAGTCTCAAGCTGGGAACAGAGATTTATTGCGTGTCATGTTAGCAGAACAGAAAAGTTGATGACAATCCACTGTTGGTTACGAATGTGTGCGTGTGTGGGGCTCAAACAGTGGCAAACCCTTTACCTCCATGTTTATTATGATTGAGGCTTCCACAAGCATCAGCAATTCATAATCTGCCAGTGGTTATGTGTTTCTGCCCATTTGCCATGTAGGAGAAATTGTTTACGGCATTTTAATAAATCATTTAAAAGCCACTCAAGACTAAACACAATGAGACAGCAGCTCTGTTGTGCATTAAGATGGTCCTCATGACCATCATGACCATTTCCTTAGAAGGTGGTGGAAATCACTCACAGCTCTCCAGCTGCATGGAGCAGGTCTGCACATCCATCGGGAAGTTCTTCAGATCCATTGGACAAGACAGAATGAGTGTGAGCCTGTAATTTAAAAAAGTTAAGATGGATGATTTATACTGTGTTTGTATTCCTTTACATGGGAAACTTTTTGCCCCTGCATTTGCATTATATCATGACCATCTGAAGAGTTACTAGGCCTTCACTGGTCTCCACCAAGATAAATGATTCAGGCCCACTCATTCGGCATGGCTCGGGCAACTCGTGTGTTGAGTGGATTCCCATCCGGCACTCATCTGTGCAGAGCCTGTCCCCATCTGTCACAGAGTGGTGTCCCTTGTCCCCAGGGACAAGCCTCAGCTACCGGCTGTCATATCGACTCACTGTACACGTAGAGGAGCTGGGAGGACCGCACTACACTCTGCACTGTCTGGGAAGGCTGGCGAACAACATGAAACGCAGCTCTATGGACATCTGCTCTCAAGCTGGTGAGGTTCTCCTCTACTCACCCATGCTGCAGAAAGACACCCACCCCCACCTAAGCTCATTCAGACCTCAGAAATTGGGTTCTCCATCTCTGTTCACGCTTTAAGGTTTTTTTCGATTTCAAAACATAAAGTGTCATTGCTGTTGGTATTGTGGGTTTCTCTTTGAATTGGTTCTAAATACAACAGTGAATCAGATGATCCACCAGTAACTTTGAAAAATGCATGACCAAGAGGTGCAGAACCACCAATAATGTATATTAACGGTGTGCTTTTTCTCGGTAACATCACCACACAGAACAGTGATAAAAGAGCAGGATTCAAAGTCTCAGTCCAGTGATAACTGGCAGCCCTGCAAACAATATATTTTCAAACAGCTCAGCAAAAACCAGTCCCATACTGGGCTGGACATGGCATCTCGCTACTTATGCTATGAACATCTGCTCAAACAAGCACATTAACAAAAAAGGGCCATGATATAAAAAGCATCATGGATATATCTACTTTTAAACAGCTTAAAGAAAAAAAAATATCATTAATTCATTATGCTGCTGATGCTTTTGCGAGAGAGAATTTGACCCATTACAGTAGCAGGGAGTGGGACTCAAACTTATAATCTTTAGTTAACAGGTCATGTCTTTAACCCTCATGTTAACAGCTTCCTTCAGTTAGCAGAAGCTTTTTGCTGTGTTAACCCCCAGGGAGATTTAGTCAGACCTTCATAAGTGGATAACACGTTTCAGTGGATACTGGTTGGATGGTCCCATTTTCACTACAGCTAAAAGATGGTAATCATGCTCGGTTTTAGTGAATATCAGTTAACCAGATAATCCCGTGTAAGTGAATATACCTTATGGGTCTCACCAGATCTTTGTACTCTATGCAACTGGATACACACACACTTTAGTGTGTACTGCTGACTCCGAGGGGGCTGGGAGGCTGCTGAGACGTCATTTTGCTGCAGATGCCTGTTATGTGCTTCTGTAATTCCTTTATTTTAATACCTGCCCCAGACGCCACACGTCCATTTCAGTTGCTCACAGTTTACCGAATGTACGTTGTCTTAACTGTGTTAACTTTATAACAGTGTGTTAAAGTTATTTGTTGCTCATTAAAAAAAAGAAACACAAATTTTACTTGATTGCAAGTTTAACGTTGGTCAAGCTGTAACATCATTAAATATACTTGATAAAGAGAAAATTCTGGATGAGTGGCAGAAAGACGTAAACCCTGACTGCAAGCGGTAGAAGAACTGGCCGTGTAGAAGTTTCTGAAGAGGCTTTGTTGTGTTGGTTCAGTCATGCAATTAAAACCATTTAATTACAGATATTTATGTATATATGAGTTTTAAAATAAACGCATGTTCTTGGCATTCTAAGATGTGATTATTGTATACTTACTGGTTAAGCGAATGCTCCACCTAAGTGGATAACATTAACCTGGGCCCATGTCTATCCAGAGAAATGTTTGACTGTGCTTTACTTTGATCACAATATTTACATTTATTCATAGACACTCTTCCAAAGTTGCCTCCAATTATTTACCCATTTATAGAACTGGGTAATTTTTACTGGTGCTGTTTAAGGCAAATAGAGCAGGTTAGGGTGAAGAACCTGGTTCTTCAAATGTAAGGTAGTGGCTATAACCACTGTGCCCCTGTTGTCCCACCAAGAGTACCACAGCAGTAGAAAGTATTAAAATACAAAACAACAACTTTCAGGTTACAAATCCATCCCCCTAACCACTGTTTTTCCTATTTTGACAGTATGAAGGGATAAGACTTGCATCAGGCTTACAGCATTAACATTCTTCTGCCAAACTGTGTAGCATGTACAGTAAGGGAGCTGTTTATGCATTCAGCTGTAAATAAATTTCATACAATGTAAAATTTATTGGCAGGACCTTGTGAAAAGCATCAGGATTGCTGAAAAAAGGCTCAGGCCAGAAATAATGATCAAAATAAGATGCAAGTGTTGACATGACCTACAATGCACACTTGTGTGTGTGTGTTTTTTTACGTGATTTGCTCTATTTTTTTCAGCCTGGGACACTTTGAGGGCAATTTCTGGTTGAATCTGTTCCCCCAGAGAGTGCTGTCACCTCTTCTCCCTGGGCTCTGTCTATCGGTCCAGTTTTCCTTCCCACAGACACAGATCATTAGCGGCAGCACGACTCCCCGGGTTCGAATGTGACAACTGGGCCCAGTGTTGTCGGCCCATTAAAACGAGGCTCATTAGCGTACAGGTGAACGGGGGCTTTATGCAGATTAAATTTTAATCCATTCAAAGCCGGGCACTGCCGACAGAAACCCTTTAGTGTTGCTTTTTTGGCTCCCGTAATAATTACATCTTAAGTGCCATTTGCAGAGACGCACACAGCGTCACAAACAGACAGCTGCGAGGAACTATATGAGAGAATATATTTTGTACCTCACAGATATGTGTGGTTTAACATACTGTGGAAAAATAATGAGATGAAACTGAATGTTGCTAAACCGGTATAATTAATCACAGTCTGAACAGCAAATCTAACAGGCATCAAAAACATGGTACCTTGAGGACAATGACGCTGACCACACAGTTATTTCTCACTCCATATAATTTATCTTAATTCATCCTGACTTATTGATTTTTGCTTTTGCTCTCTCATTATCTGCTAAGAAAGGGAAATCCTATGAAATCTTTTGTTAATTGTCTGGATAATAGATGGTACTTCAGCACCAAGATGTTTTTTCACTCGTATTTTGTACGGCTTAGTAACACAGTGAAGGAATCTTTAATTGTTATTACTTACTTTTTTATCATTTCTTATAAATGAAATTCACCTATGGAACACCCATCAATCCACTATCGCTAACAGCTTAATTCTGGGCAGGGTGACAGTGGTCCAGAGCCTATCCCAGAATCATAGATGGGATGCCAGTCAGATGCAGGGAGAACATGTGAACTAGACACAGACTGAGCCGGATTGGAACATACACCCTAGGGAGGTGCCCTAAGGGAGCAGCACTACTCACTGATCCACCATGCAACCTGCCTACAGAACATGTGAATATTATTTTATTTTGTTCCTCGGATAATATCTGTTTCTATGGCCATTTTCTAGAGCAGTCCATAAGAAGAGTGCAGTAGTACATCTTTCCCAAGTAAATGTAAATCCACTAATGCTTGAATGACACTGGGGTCCTGCAGACACTATACGTACCGGATGCTGTAGAGCACATTCCCATCCTTGAAAATCCTCAGCAGCTTATTGTCGGTGGTGACGTCGTGGAAGTTGGCTCCCTTCTCATTGGCAAAGAAAAGGTCAGGCTTCCAGATGGAGTCCAGCATGGAGGGGTCCAGGTCCAGCGAGTCGTCCGGGTACTCGCTGTAGGCCAGCCGCGGGTCATTCCACTGCTGCCGCAGGAAGATGTTCACCCTGTAGTCCTAGGAGAGGTAAGAAAGGTCAAAGATACACACACACACACACACACACACTCTATAGCTACATATGCAGGCAATGTAAACATACTCAGAAATGTTTTGTGTGAAAAATAATATGCATGGACATTTTTGTGGTCATTCTAGATAATAATGTGGCCATTTCTTAAATTATGATATTATGTACATGAACACTACAAGTGAATAGAGAACAATTAAATAGTTGTTTCTAATACTAACGTAATGTTAAAGTGAGAATTTTATGACATTTTACATTGAAACAACTGTCAAGTATTGATAAGTAGTAATTAATATTTGTATCAGTTTTTATTGGTTTTATTACTTTTATTAATTTTGATCAACAGTGGTATGTTAAATTCTACTTTAATTTCTAAAAGTATTCAAGCAAGTGAAGAGCTTTGTACATACATGTCTATGTGAAAAAAATCACATATTTGTTGCGTGTTCTGCGAATTTGTCCTAATGAAAGTCTTCGTTGTTGTGTAAAAAAATCACTTTCAAATACATAAGTTATAAGCAGTATGCAGTGATTTTTTTCTCCAGACCTTACCATCTTCACATTCTGTTACAAGTCATTTTGTCAGAAGACAACAGATTGAGCACATAAAATATTCAAGAATGTTAATTATAGAAGTGGTGTGTAAACTTTCACTGTTATTACACAACACTGCAACAAAACACACAACAAAGCAACACGAAGCTGACAGCTTGTTGGTCCTGCTGTAGCTATCTGAGCCTTTGCTGTGATAAATGAGGAGTGTGGGACTGCAGTGGTGTTACAGTTCACATTGCGGGTAGTTAGTTGTCTGCAGACTGCAACTGAATAGATGGTTGGCATTATTATCTTAAATAACCACATTGTACTAATTTCAAAAAGGTCAGAGGAAGAGCCTGTTGTTGCTGGCTTTGGCACCACTGAAAAAGTTAGTGTGAGAGCCAAGATGATGAAATGTGTTCAGTTGACTGTGGTTTTGCAGATTTGGTGTTAAAATGCAATTGAAACGATAAATAAGTAAATAAGATGCCTATCAACACAAAGTTTCTTAGTGTGGCACAGCACGAGAGGCAGGAGCTTACCATGGTGGTCTCTGTCACGGAGCCAAAGCTGTTGATAAAAATATTGCAGGTAACATTTACAGGCGGCCCTGTGAGATGGAATGATGACAAGAAGACACATAGCAGGATTAGTAAAGCTGTCTGAGGGAATTAGCCACTTGTCTTTTGCCAAAGAATACCTTTTTTAAAAAGTATACTGGCGCTGCAATTCTCTCTATCAACTGGATGTGTTTTTAGAGCATTTTTCCTATTCAGCTACCAGGATACTGACAAAGTACACGTTGGCGTGATCATGCAACAGTAAATGCCTGTTTTATTGCACCTTTTAAATTTATCAGCATGCCAGTCTTTCAAAGGGTATACGGCTGCATGCATTCCTTTCCAATTCTGTGTTTATGTAAAAGCACATTGCATATCTAAAAAGCCAAATTACATCCTGCTGCAGTTAGAAATGAATCTAAAAATTATCACATTATTATTATTATTATTATTATTATTATTATTAATAAGAAGAAGAAGAAGAAGAAGAAGAAGAAGAAGAAGAATAGTTATTATTGATACTATTAGTATTTTTGTTTTTGTTGTGGTTATTATTGTTGTACATATTTCATATTGTGTTATTTTATTAAATTTGAATGTTTGATTTTTCTGAGTTTCATCAGCTTGCAGGAAGCATGAAAATTTTGGCCTTGACACCCATTTGCAAGGCTTGAATGGAGACAATTAAGCCACACCGTAAAAACCAAATGATTTATTGGGTTAAAACGGATTTGAGCTGCTCAGAGAACTATTGCAAAAGACTGAAATTGAAGGGTTCAAGAGGGCCCTCTTTACAATATCAAGCCTTCGTTCTTGAATAGCAGCTCTCAGACAGTCACAGGGTACAGTGACTATGTGTGTAAGTCTCTCCAGGCTCTAAACTTTGTCCTGTTAGTTTCTGTGGTGTAGACTAAAAAATGCTCATGTGCATACTTTCAAAGCTCAGTTTCATTGCAATCTGTCTCACAATAACAATTATCCAGTATTTTCTTTTAATATATGATTTTATAAGCTTATAAATCCCAGCTCTTTTACAGTATACAGTGAAACATCTCCAGCCAATAAATTCATTATGATAAATTGCCTGTATGAGTTACACTGCAATTATTATATTCTACTCTACCAGGAGAATACAAAAGGATTACTGAATTTAAATAAAGGTATGTAATGACTTCATATGTTTGTTCATTTATGCTAACAGTTAGAGCAGCGGGTGTCAAGCTAGCTAAAAACAAGTTATGCACCCTTGAGCTTAGTATTTAGCCTCTAAATCATGAATAATCCTGGTTAAACCCAGGTTAACACAATCATTAAAATGTACTTTTTAGAAAAAGGCACTATAAATAAAAGTGTCAACAAAGCAACAATTAACAATAATTGAATACCCACAGTATATTTCAAGCAAAAGTGTAAAGCTCAGCTGCATAATAAAATTTAATTGTATTTAAATGTGTTCTAAATTTGTGCACATTGATATATGTACAACATAGAGGAATTACCCCATAGATAATCATGCTGAGTTTTTTTATTACCTTCCAGTCACAGCTTGCTGTAGCTGCATAGACTGCTCTTTTCTGTCATTAATAAAAACATCTTGGGACTGGCAATTTACATCACAAAGTAATTTTACATCGATGAAAAATGGTCTAAGTTGTAGAAGTACACCCCGTTTTACATGGCAAAAAAACTGGAGATATGATCATTAGGTACATGAACACATGGTTTCTGCCTGAATACCTGGCTAAAAATTGAAATATAAGAAATAACCCTAGATAAGGAAGGGCTGCATCCCAGTGAACACTTTATTATTAAAAAAATTTTGATTTAACTATATTCCTCTGTCAACTACACTACCATGCATTTCTTCTACACAGAGCATCTAAAACATCAGAATATGCTGATTTGGATCACGTTTGTAGTGGCATAATGATATTTTACTTTCATTTCTTTTTTTTCCAAGTCTTTATTTTAATATTTAATTCTACCTTAGCTTGTGCAGCTAGGCTCTGCTGCTTCATTCTTCCTGTAGCCTCAAAAAGAATAAAAAAGAATATTTTGGATTGATTCAATTCGAATTCTTTCTGGTGTAAATAACTTCAAACTTAGTTGAACTTGAGCTCAGATGGTTGTCTGTTTGAATCCCAGGAGAGGCTCTACTGTTGTACATGTGGTGCATCTGTATAAAAATCCAGCTCTATATACACAAAAGGAGCACAGAAGTTGTGGGTTGCAAAAGTCAATTGGTGTAAAAGAGACTGACGAACCGTTATATATACACATCTGAAATGGAATGACTAATTATACTCATTTGTATGAGGCGCAGAAGACTAATACACCGACACATAATTCTAAAGTGCCATAAAGCTTAGAAGAAAAAAAACAAACAAACAAATAAATAAATAGAAAATAATAAATAAATAAATTGGCACACTTGAAAAATGAAAAAATTCCAGCTTACTATCTGCTGCCATGTTTCAAGTGGGATTCTAAATCCTCTTTTATTCCATTTCCTTGGTTTCTTCCTTAGTGGGATGCAGGAGTTGGGGGGAAAGCAATGTGTTTCTGCCCCTTAGGGCCACCGAGTTCCTTTGTTGTGACAGAGGTGCTGTGAGATTAGAATTCACTGACAGCGAATGTTCAGCATGGTTGGTACTAGAGCCCCTGCTGTGGACACCATGACAGCTTAAAAAAGCCAAGGATCTAGGAGCACCAAAACCCCAATGCTTAATGTAGGTCGCTGAGCAGAACTGGGGCAGCAGGTGTTGGGGTGGAGGTTAAGGATTCTGACGTTTCTCCCAAAAGTCATATTATTACATCACTGGGAGGAGAAAACTCTGAGGGTCCCAAGAGTTAAGTGTTTGACCTGAATTTCATCACTAAAAACTAACCTGAATGAATGCATGTCATTCTGGACAAAAACGTCTGCCAAGCCCTAGAATAGAAGTAACAATATTTGCTTGTTTGTTTATCCGACAGGTTCCTCCAAAGCAAAAGATTTAGGTTTGGATACTAAATTATTTACAATGATTTACCCTGTTATAGAACAGGGTAATTTATACTGGAGCAAATGGATGCAAGTTCCATGCTTAAGGACAAAGGAGTAGCAAAACGGATTGAAGCCCAGAACATCTGATTACTATCCAGAAGCCACAAACGTGCTGCAACTGCAAATTCTTAGGATGAAGTGACATAAATGTGTGCTGTTGCTATACAAATCCAAGCATTCAATGTGATTTTATGCTGTACAGTATATACGCACATAGCTGTTGTACAAAGAACTCACTTTTGTAAATACATACTCTTTAACAGTCTTGTACTTATTCCATGAATCTACCAGGAAAGCCTGTGTGACCTTTCTTTAGTTTTCATGTAGACTTCTGACTTCATTCGTCATTCATATATAGTTCTTAACTAAACTGAAAACAGTTCAGTTGTTGATTCGCACTTATCTGAGCTAAATGTTTGTTAATTACATTTAATAAAATGCACACGGAGTTCCGGCTCATTGGACTAATCTCTAATTCGGATAATCAGGGCCATGAGAAACACAGCTGAGAAGGCAGGCAATGACCACAGAGCAGCAGTGCGTTTCAGGTGGTCATCGAGAGACAAGCTCTTTCCAGAACATGGCAACGCTACATGATCAACATCCCAGGGAGGCTGAAGTAAAAGACCAAAACACTTTTAATGACTCAAAAAAGAGCTGGATTCTGACCTGGGACATGGGGGACAAAATGTAGCATTTAGTGTCTAAAGTGCTCCACAGTTGCGCCAGTGTGCCCCACAAAGTCCCAGATTAGCCACAGCAGTACCAGGTTCGCCAAGTTTACAGGAGTGCTTTACCCACCAGAGATCACACATTTTCTACACAGCTCCATTTTTTTTTACACTGGCTATTTTGTCATCCATTAGCAGTTTCTTTTTTCACTTCATGTCCAGCAACACGGGTGCACTTCCATGAAGTTAATAACATTTTGGTCATACCCCTTTCCTTATTTCTGAAAAAATAGATTAGATTTATGTCCACCTGAATGTCCTATTAAAAACATCTCACACAGCAACCAGGCCAAAATGATTTCCTTTCTGAAAAAACTGAGATTTCCAACCTGTTGTTTTTTCAGTGGTTTTTTGTGGGCTCTGAGTTGACTTAACACCACTGTGTTAACTGTACTACTGACTTACAAGCCGAGAAACCATGTATTAGCTATAAATGACCAAATAGCCACAAAAAATGAAAGCAATGTTATATACTACCACCGTATCCTTTTGGTGCTAGAAATCATGCAAGTGAAAGTGCTAAGAGTCAGTCCTGATTCAATGACATGTACACTTATCCCTTACTCTCACCTTTAAAATTGGGTCTGATCCGAGCATCGTAGCCTGATGTTCTGCCCATTAGTTTGTCCAGAAAATCTGAAGGAGACATTGTCAATGAAGAGCCTCTTGATCCCGACCTGGAGTCATGCTCTTTGGCATCTACTGTCCTGAGAGTGGGAGGCATGCAGGAAAGATCACATTATGGTGCGTTCATCGCTTCAGTCCTTTCACAAAGACTTCTCTTGAAGTGCACAGAACTGGACTAGATGTTAGGCTGTGGAGAACAGCTACAGTTAGAGGATATATACAGTATATAAATTGGATATGTATAAAGATTATAATTTTGCAATCCATATAAAGATTAAATCTATTTCAGAAGGACATTCACATACCTGAGAAGCTATATATAAACTTTGGTTAATCAGATGTCTCACCTACAATAGTGAACCTCAGCAGTTTTTTTTTCTCAGTTTTTTACTCAACCCAACACCAAGAGTAAAAAAACCAAACCGATAGAACACAGTGCAATTCCATTCCTTTGTTTATGCCTTTACCACTATCACCACTGAGTAATAGTGATTTGTCTTGAGTAAAGGCTCCGTCTTTAAAAATGATGTTTTAGCCCAGTTGTTGGACACCTGAATAGCTGATTGTAAAACCATTATATTAATGAGCGATAAGCAGACAGACACAAGCATGAATTACAATAATTCCCAGCTTAGTGAAATGCAAGTAAAAAGATCCCAGCATCACTTTGTCATCCTGACAGCTTCTGTCTGACAACCTGTGGCAGCTCTCATCTATCAGGAGCCGCTTGTTCACCTGTCTGTAAGCAGTATATTAATATTTGTGCAGGATATTGGTATTAAAAGCAATGTTTAGTATTACTTTTCATGCAGTGTGGGTGCAGTGTAGAGGCGGTTCACAAAATACAGCACTTCATTGATCCCAGAAGGGTTTAATTATTAATTATTAGCACAGTATGGTAGTTACAAAAATATGTAAATGAGCAGTTCAGCGTAATTCCTCCCTGTTGAAGTGGTAACTGTTTTTCATTCAGAAGGAAAGTCGCCCTGCTTCATATTAAAGTTTGTGTTAATGACAGATCAGGAAAAAGTGGCTGCTTGTTCTCCCAAACATCCAGCTATTTCAGCTTTTAAATAAAATGGCTATAAATACCCACAAGCTACCTCAATATTTACCTCCAGACGTTCCTTTTCATTTAGACTTTAAAACAGCAGATACTGCTAACAATTTACGGATTTGAAGACGCAGTCCAAGAACAGCAAACTTTATTTGGTTATTCCTAATCTATAACTTTGTATGCAAATTATAAAATTTATCTTTATTTATGCAAGCCTGGCGCAGGGAGTTCAGAATCAGACGCCGAGCGGTGAACTGCCAACGTTAGTTCATAGCGCACACACAATAAAATCGTTTACTTTGGCTCATGTTGGGTTTTAATAAATAATCAGAAGTGATATCAATGCGTATATAATGCATGTATCTAAGATTAGCGCAGCAGCGGCACATACCTGAAAAGGTTTGTCTTTAAAAAACATGCGAATAAGGCTGTCAGGAGTGTGACACAAGGACGATTCATTCCTCTTGATTTTGGGGAATTATTTCTCACACTTCTCTCTCTTCTCCCGTGAGCGCGCGCCGGTCAGACGCAGTGATCCGCGCGGCAGCTTCAAAGGGGACTTAAACGTCTCCAGCCGCAACAAAGAGCCCGCACGAGGAAGCGCGGTCGTTACGGTCATAGTTCACCTCGGTGACACACCTGGGTCACAGACCATTCCGCCAGGATGTGTCTTTACAGGTACTGTTAATACAATAACGATGCATTTACTTTAAACACAAATCTGTATTTTTTTTTGTCCTGGAGAGAGATGTCTTCAGTAAGAAGCGGAGACTGTAGACTTCTTCCAGAAAAAGACGTGTTTTTGCCAAGAAGACTGTGTAAAAGATCTCCGCGGGATGGAGAACATCTACCGGTGGAATGAGGGGCGCGCGCTCAGCCGCTTTGAGCTGCTTTCAGCACGTTGGACAGCGCCTGGGTCGGCGGCGCGCAAGCGCGGGCACGAGCGGACCGCGGGGGGAGGGAGGGGGCCGATCATTCAGCTGATGAGGACTTTCTCTTAAGACATACAGGCCTGAATGCATCTGGACGTTAAGAACTATGAGACCGGAGGCGGGCAGTTTAAGTGGATCTTGACAGACTCGGTAGGTTATTGACTGTTATTAAATGTTGACTGTCTCTGTGTTGTTGACTCTCACAAGGTTGTTGTCTGTTTCTGTGGGTTGTTGACTGTCTCTGTTTCTGTGTTGACCATTTTAGTGATTGTTGATCATCTTAGTGGATGTTGACTGTCTCAGTGGGTTGTTGGCTGTCTCTATTGGATGTTGACCATCTTACTGGTTGTTGACCATCTCAGAGGGTTGTTCACTGTCTTAGTGGGTTGTTCACTGTCTGTGTTGGCTGTTGATCATCTTAGTGATTGTCTTCTGTCTCTGTAGGTTGTTAACTGTCTGTAGGTTACTGACTGTCCCAATGCATATAGACTTCAGGAGACTACTTGTTGCCAGCAGTTGAATAAAGTATATTGACTTTAATCTGCTTTATACTGTAAGTGAGACCTGGCAAAATACCGACTCACTACTGTGTTACTGAATAAATGTCTGCCCTTTATTAATTCAACTTAAATTATTCAAATCAGCGCTGCATATCAATACTTAATCTGTCATAAATGTACCTGTAGTTAAACAGTGCTGTTATCTAACTGAAGGGAAATTACTCATGAAATCAATATACAAATGTGGAGACTATGTATATATGTAATAATATAAGAACAATTACTATTTTGCCTTTTTAATTGCACATTTAAAATGCCTACATTAGTCACATGCGACTTTCAATAATATTACATTTGGTTCATAAAATATTACATTATTTCAAGGGTAGAACACTGACATTTTGAAGTACAGCAAGGGCAGTTTGTGATTGGTGTGAATCCAGCATATAGTTTAACATTTTAATGAATAATCTGATGTATACAATGTGATCTGCACTGGTTTGTAATAAACAGTAGTAATTTTAGCTTTCCATTAGTCCATGTTTTTAATATTTGGAACACATTTGCTTCCCCTATTGTGCTATTAAATGCTATGAATAAAAGCCATGGCAGAAAGATACCGATGGAAAAGAATCAGGCGCTCCTGTTGCCCTGGAAACAGAATTCCTACCCACATCATTGAAAATGCTGAATGCTCATAGCCCCACAGCAAGGCTTAGGATAATTACCAGAAAGACTGGGTCGTGCTCCCGGGACCTGCACAGTTCCCTTGCAACAAGGAAGGTTTCTTCGCCTGCAAGAGTTCACTGGTTCTGAACCACACAACTCTACTTGCTGGCTGCCTTTCAGAGAGGCCTGAAATCGATGACAAGAGTGTTTTAATTCAACACTGTCCACAATATGTCCTCGATGCGAGATTAGATATATACCAACAAGTATGTCCGGGGATTCAAAAGCCCTGGTTTTCTGAAAGTTTGAGAAAATCAAGAACTCTGTTCCATCAAAATTAAACCAATGTAATGTGACCCCTGGCTGTTAAATGCACCACTGAGGAAAACTTTGATACACAGAAGCATTTAACATTCCTTCAGCAGAATCTCTGTGTGGAAAGCATTTCCAAACATCTGTCACCTAAATATACTCACTGTTGAGAGTCCAGTTGGTTACTAGAACCTAAAATCCACCCTACCAGCAGTTTTCTGTATCTATCTTCTAGCAGGGGGTCCATTCAGGGCTGGATTCAGAAAACTATGCAAGAAGTGCCTGAAAATGATGACATACTGAAACCGTAGACCTGCTCTAGTACTAAGATCATGGATCAGAACTAGTACCAAAATCACAACACTATCCAAGTATTTAAATCACGGTGCTGTCTAAGCCCTGAAACCACAGATCAGAAAGGAAATATTGAAATAGTAATGAATATGCTGACACAGATGATCCAGAACAGAAATCATACAGCTAAACTAGTGCTGACATCATGGCATTGTTGAATTGCTGAAAACTCATCTTGACCATGTTTTGGAATCTCAGTGATGCCGAAGTGTCGAACCCAGCACTACTCCAAGCTAAACACCTCCCATGTCCAGTTTCTGCACTATGAACCCATTTAATATCCCTGATGCTTCAAGCCAAATCAACACCTTCTAAGAAGTCTTTCACAGACTTCACCATCATGCCCTCTAGTGACCTGGACTGTTTTCTTTCTGGGTGTTATACCAGTGTATCATGACAAGCCTGGGGCATTATTAGGCATCAGCCTGCCAATACAGTAATTATCATAAACCAGCTTGTTCACTCAAGGTTTTTTAGAACATAAAAAGCAAAAATCTACCATCCTTAAGTGGATCACAAATCAGCACACATGGCTGCTTGGATGTGGTTGTGCTGGGTTTGAACACCCTGTTCATTAACCGTTCTGAGCTGATCAAACTTGCCATCACTGTCGTATTCGCACACCACACTGATACTAAATGTCTAAGCACATTTGTTACATCCTCTCAAAATAAGCTCCTCATCAGCAAGCATCGGAAACAGCTCTTGGCATTTGTGTTTTAAAAAAAGATGAAATGTACCCTTTGGATGAGCTTCTGTGCCCTACCCATTGATGTGGAGTGATGAGTGCTGTGTGCTGGTCGACTACACAAGTCAAGAGCCTTTTAACATTAAAAAATTAATTCAATCCCAGTAGTAAGCACAGGGTTGAACTGAAACTGAACTGGGAAAATGAAAAGTACAAAACTATTTTTAATATTCATTTTACTATCTTTCTGGCTGTTAGCATTTGTTAGCATGATCAAATTTTTGGGAGGGTATTTTTTTGTGGTTTTAAGGACTTATAGTTTACATCTTCACAAACCATCCATCCATCCATCCATCCATGCATCCACCATCAGTAACTGCTTGTTCAGTGCATAGTGCCTGTGGTCCAGAACATACCCCAGAAGCATGAGGCATGAGGTAGGGTTCACCAGAGCACTCAGAAGAAATCCACATAAACAGGGATGACATTCCAACTCTGAATACTCCGAGCCACATTCAAGCCCACACCCAAATCACTTATGTTCAAGTGTGTACTGGATTTGAGGATATGAGGGATGGTTTGAGAATTTCAGGAAACATTTGAGCTATACTGTGGAAAAATAAAAAAATTTGATGAAAAATACCAACAACTTCCTCCATCATGAAAGTCTCTCTAATTGCCCAGACAGCTTCTGTATGTCATGTGCAGGTGGATCATTAGAGACTGGAGTCGTGCTTTGAGTACCACAGAGAGTGAAGCACGTTTATCCTGTAAGTAGCTGCTGAAGAATAATGGAGAATTTCTTGACTCCTTGGACTAAACTTCTACCTTGCTTTTTAAAAGTGTTCCTTAAAAATGCATTCAAGTGATCATCAAGTGGCTGGGAGGTGACACTGTGTACAGAACAAGCAATTCTGGTTTCAAAGTATGTAAAAGATTATAGGGTGTTGTGGGAAGCAACATTATCTCTCAAAGTCCATCATCAGGAAAAGTACATGCATCTATTTATTCCCTGTGGAGATGATCCATATCATTTTCCTTCTCATGAGTCAGCACATCAGATATGTAGTTGTTTGTGCTGTACACAAATATCCAAACTTACAGGACAGCACAGTGGTATTAGAAGAGCGTGGATTGTTAAATGAGTAATTTAGTAGACTCCAATGGATAGTATATAGTGTTTTGCATCATGTCCATTTAGCCTCACCCTTCAAAGCTCTTTGTTCTTGTGGCTCAAGTCTGGGTTGGTGCTTTGGGAGATTCTCCACATAGCCAGTGATTCATTATTCTCACCGAAGGTGGGTGATGCGTCACGAGCTAAGCTAACATGAACCGATATTTGAGAAATCATACAGCACATGATCAGAGTGGAATAATCGAGCAGACCACTTACTGACAGCATAAATGGCACCACCCTGAGGCACACAACCTGTCCCGAAGATGTGCTATTACTCTTATTGTGAGGTGCCATTCAAGGTGGACGTGGGGGTCTGGCATGCTGCAAATTGTGTTACACAAACAGTTGCAGTCATTAAGATGATGACTAGACTAAAGGTCAGCTTGTCACCAAATGTGGCAAGAAAAAAAAGATCTGATGCTCTTGAACCTGTAAACAAAAAGCTGAGATCAAATTGCCTTTAGATGAGACAGGCTATGATGGATGATGATGGGTTTCCATTTGGCTGGAAGGCTGGACATGGTTGAAGCCCACCCCCCTGTCCATACAACCAGGAGCACCTGTTTTATCAGTGCCATACAAGTCTGAGAGGATGGAGCTTCATCGATCACTCAGAATTATTATGGGATATGGCCAAAAACAATTTCATGCAAAAATTGAGATGGAATGTATCTGTGAAAAACACCTGCCTGTTTACTTATGACATGAGAAGAAAAGGGAAGAAGCTTTAGAGATCCAAGGGGTGGTGGAGGTATTGAAAGCTAAGTGTTGGTTAGCTTTGATAATGGGCAACAGCTATAGGAATTCACCATAGTGCAGGTGAAGGGGGCTGTGTGGGCCGCTGGCACCAAGAAGATAGCTGCTCATAGACGGGGAAGAAGAACAGGGTGAGTGGTGCCGATTCTGAACAAACGTCAAGTGGTATTGGGAAGAGCACGGTGGGAGTGGTCACTGGCTAAACACTTCGATGGCTCTTCAACACTGGCAAAAGGATGTCGTATCGATCCCTTGGTGAGTGCAAATAGGTGTACTGCTTGCGGCTGTGGAACAATGGGGGCAGCTTAGGCACAGCACATGGCCCAATATGCCTCCATTTTTTGTTAAAT
The DNA here is from genome assembly GCA_900497675.1 of Arapaima gigas. Taxonomy (NCBI): domain Eukaryota; kingdom Metazoa; phylum Chordata; class Actinopteri; order Osteoglossiformes; family Osteoglossidae; genus Arapaima; species Arapaima gigas. The sequence goes on from UFQX01000116.1 coordinate 269,121, forward strand.
GACCCTCATCCTGTATCCTTTCGTCCAGTGATTAACTAAAGTTGTGTGCTAGGAAAAATATGTTTTATTAGCCAGAGAAAATGAGCAAATGCACATGTCCATATGAAGTATTCTGATTAATTTATTATTTGCTTTTATTGAGGCCTCTACCCAGCAAGATTTCCTCAGAACACTTAAGATCTATTGAAAAAGGTTGGAAGCTATATGGAAAAATGATATTAATATAATAAATAATAAATTAATATTAATAAAATAATAAAAACACAAAATAGCTTTGGGTAATAAAAATGGATATTAATGTGCTACAGAAAGTAAACATTCACATTTAAAGTGAAAATCACAATAAATATTATAACCATTAAAAAATTTGATAAGCAAATTATTTATGAATGAGAAAATATTTCTTTAAGCAGAAAAATGCTTGACCTTCTAATCACCCCTTTAAAACCACCAAACACAACAGAAATAGCACCCCTGTGTCTCAGGCGCCTTATCTGCAGTTATGGGACCGACACTGACATGGGCTCCCTAGAAGCTCGTGGATTCTGGAAGAGTTGTTTCCATGCCAGCCCCCCTGTGACAATATACCCTGGTGTATCCAAGCACTGCAGGCAACAGGGGAGTAAAAAGAGGAGTTTTCACACTACCTTACAAGTGCCAATCATAACCCAACCCCCAGCAGGGATAACAGCCCTGGCAGAGAAAGTTTACACTCCACTGAACACTGACAATCCACATCCTCCCGTCTGGACGACATACTGTTCATTCCCGCTGGTCACAGAAAAAGGGCACCAAGGGAGTGACCAGTGAACCTCTCTTCACAAGCCGTGACATCCTGCAGCAGTAGGGTAAAATAATAAAAGCCTTTTGATGACACAGATACAGTATATAGTTTTCTTTTACTTTTGTACCCTGCTCCTGTTGCTGCTGCTGATGACAAAAAGTACAATGACGATAATGACAATGACAATTTTTCTTTTTCTTCTTCTTCTTGTTCTTCTTCTACTTCTTCGTCTTATTATTATTATTATTATTATTATAGGGTCTCACTGTGGTTTATAGTGCCTGGGCTGGTTTGGTGTTAGATTGAACATTGGTTCAAATCCAGTTCAGTCTATGAGGATTGTGTGTGTGTGTGTGTGTGTGTGTGTGTGTGTGTGTGTGTGTGTGTGTGTGGCCTGGGGTCCCATCTGGAGTAGAATCAGAGACTAGTGCCCAATGATTCTGCTGCCATCCTGCCATTAATGGATGATAATAGTTGGATTTTATTAACAACAACAACAACAACAACAACAACAACAACAATAATCATCATCATCATCATCATCATTATGTGTTGGCTTGTGAAAAGAGGTTTACTGGTCACTCCCTCCCTGCCCTTTTTCTGTGACCACTGGGACTGAACAGTAATTCATCAAGACAGGAGGAAGTGAAGCAATTACGTGTAAGTTTCTTGCTCACAGGTACTACAGTGGGTGCAGGAGTTCAAGCCTGGGTCCTTGCAAAGTGATGGCAATGTATGCTACTATGTCACCTATTGGCTCTATATATAATAATAGTATATAGGAATAATTATAACCTCATTACGAATAAGAATAGTGGACTTCTCAGTGGACACAGGGAAGTAACAGTATGTGCATAAGGTGTAAAATGTGAACAAACATGACGCTTTTCTGAGAGCTATTGGCAAAATCTAGGTTGTTTAATGTCCAGCATCAGCCAGGATGACAATGTTTAAAGTCCAAGTTTCGTGGTTATTTTGCCCTATACAGAGAAAACTAAATGCAGTTTCTCCTAGACCATGGTGCACAGTATACTAAACAGACATCATGACAACACAGGCAAATTGAATAGATGAGTAGATGGAAAGGTCAATTAGAAATAGATAAAATGATAGCTAAATAGGATCATATATAGATAGATAGATAGATAGATAGATAGATAGATAGATAGATAGATAGATAATGGATAAGGTAAGAATAAACGATCAGTGCAAACACTGTTGGTGCTAGTTGTCAGTCCCTCTGTTTTCTGGAATTTAACAGCCTGACAGCTGAAGTAAAAGAGTTTTACTGTCTATCATGAGACATATGTTTTCAGAGTCTAGAGTTTCCCTCAGCTCTTCATTCACATCACCTCCCTGATCTCACACCACATAGAATCCAGACTGCAGCCCATCCCCCTCAGGCCTGTCATCTTCATTTAGCTGCACCTGACTGCCCAGGTCATCAGACAAAAGAAATGGTCAGATAAACATGAGGACACTCATTGTGCATTTCCTCAGAAGTGAGAAATGTCGCATTACTAACAGGAAGCCACGGCAACAGCGAGGATGTACACACAAACACACACAAACACTTGCAGACTAGGCCATTGGAAGGCCTAGCATGCCTTACTACACACTGCACTCCGCAGGCTAAGAAAATAAATCTGGCAGCCCATGGCGATGTAGGGAAATGTCTCACTGGCAAGGCATGAGGGAGGTATTCCATCTAGCCAGGCCTCACAGATGCACTCTCCAGGATACTCCTAATCCCCATAGACTGCTGTCAGCCCCCACAATGAAGTCAGGAGCTCTTAAACAAAGAGCCGCTTTGACTAAAAAGGCCTGTATTTGTGCTGAATGCAGAGATCGGGATGTGTGGGAGTCACCATGTGGTCACTGACCACTTGATCACCAGCAATATCTCAGCTTGACCTGTGGTTGTTGGAAGCAGCCAGACACTCAGGCAGCCCTCAGACATTTGGCAGGTATGCACATTGCCACAGCGCTTTCGTGGAGTAGATTTTCTCTCTACGGGCGACATCACACTCTGCACCAGACGTGCAGTTTACTATTTGTATGAACAAGTTGGTCAGCACTTTCATGGGCCCAAGTCTCCCAAATACCTGCTGCTTTCAGAGTGAAGATCACTGTGGCCAACGTCCACTCCCTGTTCCGTATGACCTCTACTCGGGTGTGTATATCCCCCCCAGATTGTTTTTTCTCTTCCTGCAGTATGAGGATAATGGGTAATGCCATGGTCTAGAGTCATTACCTTGCAACCCGAATACCACTGTTTTGTTACCCACTCCCATTTTAGAACCCAGGATCCTGGTACTTACCCTGAATCGGTATAGTAAGAATATTTTACAGTATAAATGGGTCAATATTTGTGAAACCAGTTATCTTACACACTAAGTCACCTTAGACTAAGATATCAGCTGAAAAAATGAGAGTAATAACAACAATACAATGGACATACTAGTAATGACCGACTTCATCTCCTAGTATTTACATTTTTGTTTATTCATTTAGCAGTTATTTTCTGCCAAATGAAGGTATAACTCAAAGAAAACAAAAGTGCAAAAGACAAAAAGTTTTAGATCCAAACATGAGATTCTCAGCATTCACTGCACATACAGTTATCTGGTGCGGCGTAATGCATGAACATATCTGGCGACGACTGTGAGGTCCAGAGCAGCCAGCAGCATCTTTCTGAGCAGCATGTCAAATTTTAAAGCAAACTTTAAAACAAACCTAATGAGAAATGTAGCTTTTTCTTGTGCCATTAGATCCATATGTTTTGAGCACAATTTCTTCACCTTGAGATCAAATTTCAGGAAGCTGGTGTGTAATCTGAATGCTAAGCACTGCTCTCTGCATGTTAATGCTTTTAAATTCTCTTTATGTCAAACTGAATAAGTTAATACAATAAAATTCTGTGCTCACATGATACAGGCCATTGCAATGAAACTCTCCTGGAAGCATGTACTGCTTTATTGATCATTATGTTAGTCCCTTTCTAAGTTTCTGTTAACCAGACTCAGGACTGTGTGACATTTATTGAGATTTTATAGTCAGTTGAGCCATAAAAATGGAAGTAGCTCAGTGAAACCTCATTTTAAGTCTTAAAATGCTGTAGTACTCATAATATACATACATTTTTCTCAGTGGTGACTACACAGCTTTTAACATTATTTTCCAATTTGAACTTGGATGAAAAATAACCTTTACAAAATGTTAGTGAGAGAGTCTTATGTAACAGGAGTGTGACCCCAGCTGCATGGGGAAGCAGCTGGTCAAGAACGACAGATTCAAAATTCCTTTTCCATCCTGGGCTTGAGCAACATCGATCTCCAAGGAAACATAAAGCTCCACCTCCAGCCTTTATCTCTGTCTGTGCCATCAGTGTGGTATCTATCATGTTTTTGACGTCCAATTTATGAGCCGTTGACATCTCTCACTGATGGGATTACGGCCTCAGCCCATTCTTTGGCTTTGGCGAGACAGCGGCTCTTTTGGTCCGTTTGATCTTAACCCAGAGGCCCCGGTGCTGTTCCTTACTTTACCTCCTGTCAGGCAGCACATTGATCCCATTTAACATACTGTGCTACAATAAAGATGTCTTCATAACTCAGCAAAGAAGCCATTGAGTCTAGATCTACCACTCAGACCACCAGAAGAGCATTACCATGAAAATTAGTCATTTACAGTACAAAGTGAAACTTAAGTACTCTTCCTTTTTACAGACACTAAAGCGTAGGTTCATGTAATATGCACTGAAGTTCCAGAACGGCTTCAATGGTTTATCAATTAGACTCTGATTCCAACATAATGCCGTGTGTGACTTATACAGCTGGTTTTGCAGGGCGATGTTGAATGAGTCTGTCACGGTGCCTTAGGCTGTCTCCTAACGCCAAGAGCAAAAACTCCAGCTACTTATAATTTTTAAATGGTTTACAGAACACAGCTCAGCTGTAAACACGGTTTCCATGACGATGTCACTGAGACTCACGCCGGCTAAGGGGATCACTTCACCGTGTATCGGCTGAATGCTGAGCAAAGTTGTACAGTGCTGCTGGCCTCGGGTCCTGAGATACTCCATGAGTCCATTAATGAAGTCTATATCATGCTCTGCCATTCTCATCTACAAAAATCATGTTTGTTTATTTTTTCACAATGCTGTCCATCCTCGTGAATTCTTGTTTAAGAACAATGCACCACAAAGTATTTGGATGTCGGCCTGGAATTTCCATCCGGCACCATTATTCAAAAATTGTTCCGATTTGGTTTGAAAATCCTATGATTTTTTTTTAAAGAGTCTTTTGTTTAGTTTTTCAACAGTTTTTTTTCAAATACCTAAATGTTTTAATGCAGCACAAAATTCCATTATTTGTTTGGTGCAATAGGTGATGCAGTGGTTGAGGACATGGTCTTGTGATACAAAGGTCCTTCGCACAAATTCCACTCCTGCTGCAGTACCAAATGAGCAATGTACTCACCCTGAGCCAACGCAGCAAAAATTGCCATATACTGTAAATAAATAAACAATTAACAGTTTCTTAAAAAATGAAACACTAATAGCAGACAAAAACTGTAAGGTGCCTTGGATTATTATGTCAGAAAAGTTTGTTGGATACATATAAAAGCCATAATGAAATGCTATAACTGAAGTGTAAGCAGGTTTCATAATCTCTAAAGCAATTTCTGTGCTACTAATCTGCCTTGTGAGAAGAGGAAGTTTATTACAAGAAGGCTTCTGTACAGAAAAGGCATTGAACACTTTCATCATTAAATCAGGGTCAAAAAGTTAAAAGATTTTTTAAAATTGGTCACAAAAATATATACAGGCAGAAACGTGACACCAGGACAGTGCACATCCATCTCCATCCAGAGAGGAGTGAGGGTCAAATAGTTAGAGTGTCACAGGATCATACACCATTATCTAATAACTTTCCAATAATTTCTAGAACAGTGTCAAGACATTCCAAAATTGTTTTGAATTATTATGCAGGTCAAGTATTAATTATTCAAGTGGGAGTAGGTGAAACACTTCAGACATCCACTTATTTACAGAAGGAACTTTAGCTGTAGATCTGAGCTATAAAACACATTTCTTTGTTAAGTGTGTCAAAGTGAACAGCCTACATTATGTGACTTCATCAAGTAGAGAGGTTAGGTTGTGGTTTAAAAGTAAAATAGGTGGGAATTCAAACTTTATATTGAAGGGTGTGAATGGCAAAATGAACTTCCTTCCAATAAACTTGCTTCTTGTCCCAGTCCCAGAATAGGTACGTCGATGTGCCTAGAATAGCTGTGCACTTAAAACACATCTGCAATGACCGTGGAAACACCCTATGGAGGTATATTGGGGAAAGATAGATTCTGTGGAGGAACTTGAAGTTTTGCTCCTGGATGTTTAGGGAGGTGCAGGCTGGGAAAACATTTGTACATATAGCTGTCCATTCATGGTCAATGAAAGACACATCAAGATTAGTTTCCATGTCTCCTTCAAAGCATCATATGAGTTTTTGCAAACGCTTAATAAAAGTGAATAAAGTGTAGAAATTAAACCTTTGGAACTGTTCACTACCAAGAGCTGTTTCAGTTAATTCTGTCTGAAATCGGTTCTGTTTATATGTGGGTATAATAAAATGACACACACAGTTGAATATATTTAAAGAAGTCTTTACTTGGTAGGCCAAATTTCAGTGTTAAAAATTCAAAGCTAGCCAATTTTTGGTTGGAAAATAAATATGTCTAACAAACCTTTAGCTGGCCGTTTCTGGAGAACAGTTTGACTGTTGGTGGCAAGATCTGGGTTAACAGCAAAAGGAGACCAGAGAGACAGACCACATGGAATCCCCAGGTATTTCTTGACGTCTCTCCAGGCTAGGAGAGTGTTGAATATGACAAAGTTCCCGGATAACCTTGAAATCTTGTAAAATATTTGAGTGAAAGGCAGGGAGTTTAACAGCCTTCTTCTGGACCTCTTATTGTTCCAAATAAATTGTGAAACTAAATTATTTCATTTCTTTTAAAAAATCCCTTTGATATGTAGCACAGCAGATTTTGCAATAGATATAGCAATCGGGGTAGAATATTCATTCTGATAACATTAATTCTACCAAAAAATGAGAGGTCCAAGTGGCCAAGTCATCTTTAAACTGTACAATAAGCAGAGAGTAGTTGGTCTCCATCAGGTCTGCGAGGACAGGAGTAATGAAAATTCCTAAATATTTAAATCTTGAATTCTGCATTTTAAAGAGAAATACTTTGTTGTAACTTCAGTTGGGCCAAAGCCAAATGCCATTTATGTTATACAAACTGTATTAGGACACTTTTGCTTAAAAAACAACATCACTACAAACTAGGTGCTGGTTACCTGCTCAGTACAGGGATAGGCTTTTGAACAAAAATTTTTACAGAAATGTTTGTTGTTTAAAAGGTAAGGATTCAACCTCCATTGTCTTGTTTTGAGTGGGAGCTTCAAAAAGTTGACCTCTAAATGCACAGGCTCATGGCCCAACAACACAACAGAGCCTGGCAAGGTCTAACTCTAAGAACAAAACCATTTGAGATAAAGATATTTTCTAGCCTGGAGTCAGATTTGTTAAAAGAATTTTTTTGGAAAAAGAAAAATATATTCTGCACATTTCTAACTGCAGTGTTAAACTGGTTTTCAGAAGGACTGTCTTCTGTCAAAGCAGAGCCATCGATTGTAAATACCCTGTTTAATGGCCTTTGCTCAACTTTTCCCAGCATGCCCAAGGTGTGTGAGGGAGCTCCACGTAAGAGAAAACAAGTAGCAGCTTTGCACTGCTCTCCAAGGCCACATTCATTTTCCAGTGGCGTTTAAAACCTGAGGCTGAATGCGGGGGGTGGGGAGGGGCTTTGTTGGATGGCCACTCAACAGGCACTGGGAATTCAGCCTCTGTGGTCTAAAATGGGAACTGGGAGGAACAGCAGGAATATGCACTGAAGACAGCAGGGAGGAGTACAAAGACCTCTCACTTTACCACTGTTCCATTCGTCTATGTTCATATGAAAAAACTAATCATAATATCAACACTTATGTGTAAAAATCATTTTATTGCTCATGTATGCATGTAAATTGTCGGTGAGAAGTTTGAGTCCACTTACTGAAAATTCAGTTTTTTCTCCACATTTGCTGAATAAGTTTGATCATGAAATGAGCCACCATGTATTCACCAGTTCTTCTGCAGCACCTCCCAGAGATGTTTTTCTCTTTAGTACAATTCTTCCCATACAGGTATTGTCTAAGTTGCCCCAGCATACTCAAAGTTATGATGTCAGGTAGACAAATCACTTATCCATCCATTGTCAGTAACCACTTTATCCCAGTTAGGGTGAAAGCAGTCCAGAACCAGTTCTGGAACTCACCAGGCTGCGAAACTACACACTAGAAGCAACACCAGTCCACCACAGTTTAACCACACACACCATGGGCAATTCAGAGAGAGCAGTTAACGTGAAACACAGGTCTTTGAACTGTGGGAGGAAAGCCACTAAGACATGGGGAGAACATGGAAACTCTGTCCATACTGAGCTGGATTCAAATCCACACCTAAACAGTCCAGGCACTGAGCCACCACGTCACCGCAAATCATTTATGCCGGTGTTAAAAAAAATTTGTGGGTGTTTGGATCCACTTTAATTTTGTATTAAAACGCAGGATTATTTCAGATAAAATCTATGAGGATTTTAGGCTGTGCAGGTATGATGAAACAGCAGAGCAGCATCAGCTCTGTGGACCTCCGGGGGGTACCTCATGTCTTCTGGGGCATTGCAATGAAAATTTCTTGAGGTGAAAATGGTGTGCTGTGTATGTGTGGAGTCTGATCATAGACTCAGTGTGTGTGAATCCCCTCTCTGAGGACCTAGTGCAATTGAAAGCTAAGCTGCGGTAGCGCAACGGTGTGCAATACAGGCCCAGGGTTATGGCACAGCGGCATCTGAAGCGAAGCCGAGCCGAGAAGTGAGCCGAGCGGCACTCCTGTGCACAGTGGGCTGAATCGGGGCACCAGGAGAGCTCAAGAGCGCTGATCTCAAAACTCTCAGCCCAGGACAGGAAAAGTGCCAGAGTGCTTGTTTGACAGTTTTATTCACCACAGAATTCACAGGTGGATAAGATGTGAGCTGCTTTAGACTGAATTTTATTCTTAAATGGAGAAACAAATGGTCCATGACTTTCAATGGTGTACTAAAGTCATATGAAATGTACGTCTAGAGATAACGTGCTGTTTTTTTTCTTCTTTTACGTCCTTGAATACTGCGATGACGTGGAGCACAGCAAAACAGAGCTTTATGCTTCATTTCACTTGATATTGAGTGTTTAAAACATAGTAGCTACCCATCCTTGACTGTTATGCTGGAGAAACATACAAACTACAAGACCTCACTAAATGTGGTTTTAAATACACTCCACTGCTTTAGGTAAATTATAAACCCATTGTCTCATATTGCTCTTTTGTCCCGGTCAATTTGTTATGATAAAACACAAAGAAAATATAGCGAGAAATGGATACAACTATAATGATACTCTCTTCAGAGTGATCTTTAATGGAACCAGAACTTTTGGGAATTGCCACGTCTTTACTGTTTTTCTTACTTCCAATAAACTTCAGTCATTCTTGTACCTCACTTAGTTTTATTCTGCCATTATTCATTTTCTCGACTTAGAGAAATTTTCAAACTGATCTCAAAAAATATGAACTTAATTTTCAATTCCATGTACAGACGCCTTGTAAACTACTGCATATACTACAGGTTATTGCTAATAATCCTAATTCCCACACGTTATTTGGCCGCATTAAATACGTGACAATTTGGGCCACATGTGTCTCCTGCTGCTAAGCGACTGATGTGACTTTCAGAACAGCTGCCACTGAAAAGCAGCCAGTGGAACAGTTACCTACATTGCTGGCATGGCTGTATCTACAGTACATAAAGGGCAGCCAAGATGCAGACCCCCGGAAAATGTTTTCTCTGTTTGGTCAGCACATACTTAAAAACAATATAATGAACAATTAAATATGATGCAGCAGGATGAACTTTTTATACCCTTGATGTTTTATATATACTTCTTAGCAAAATTCTGAATATATATAACAAAATTTTGTGCAGAATATACAGTATATCAGTGAAGGAACTGACAGATGAATAAATCTATTGTAATCAGTGAGAAACTAAACTCAAATCTAAACTCAGAGTCACAGTGAAAGTCTGCAAAAAGCAATATTTCCAGCCTTGAAGCTGTCTGTTTATTGTGCCATGGGCCTAAATGAATTAAACTGAAAACATGTTGACAGAAACTGAATAATGGTGGCTAGATAATATGGATATTGACAGTAAAGTTCAGTCTCTTTAGTTTGGTGAACCTTTTAATAAAGATCACGTTTCATGTGTTTTTGATAATTATGCAGCAGCAGATGGCAACGCAAATGTGAGTCAGTTTGCAAAAACAAAACAGCAGGCAGTAAAATGCAAAAGAAGGTGACAAATTCTTAGATCTTTTTTTTCATGAGCCTATAATGCATAGAGTGCACTTTGGATGCTCACAGTGATGTGCAGCGAACTGTTGCTGGATAAAATCTCTGACAACATAAAGTAATGGAACAAAAGACTATGTCGGATGTAAAAACTCATTCATAGCATGCAGGAAAGCCATAAAATCTCAGTTATTTACCACACAGCAGGTGCAGAAACAAAGTGTTTTGAAATCAGAAATCTAGTATAATCTTTCTATTTTTAATTTAATACTCTATAACACCAATGATGAATTGAGCAAATAAAGCATCCCAAAATATATTCATAGCACATTATAACACAGTCATAATGTACTATTATAATTTGAGATTATGAGGAATTACCATAATTTATTCCTCAGATAAATATCTGTTGATTAAAACAGAAATGTTGCTGGAAAAAAATGGAAATGCAAATAACAAATTGCAGTAAGTAGACGGTGGCTCAGGGTGTATGCAATTGCACAAGAATGAGCTGTGATTAGCACAATAATTGTGATCTTGATGTGTTTGGCCAGTGTTTGCTTTCTGTGTTCACATTAGCATTTTGGGATCTTTTTGTCAGCCAAAATTGTCTGTCATTTATCTGATGAGCCCCATTGGATGCCATCCTTCAGAGAGACATGGTTAAGACGGTGCACAGCTATCTGGCAGTTCGTTGTCTTTTCACTGCAGCGTCTTAGAAAAAAAAAGGAATGAATCCACTGAATAAATATAGAAAAGTCAGATTTTTCTACCCCCTCCCCTTTTTTTAAAAAAAAAAAAACATACACTGTTTTTTGGGACCTATTTGCAAATTATGCCACATTAAATCAATACTGACATATTGATTGATTGATTTTACTTGTTTGTTCACTCATTCACTCATTCCAACACTGTATGTTTTACCTGGCAAGAGCCTGACAACATCGACCATCAAATGTGAAACAGGCAGATAGGGCTGCGTTTTACACTCTTAGGGAGAGACATGTAGCTGGGCCATCAACGGACCCCAAACTCGGGTGTTTGCTCCCACGATGGGCATCGCTGTTTCCCTAACCCAGTCATCCAAGTAGGAAGATCTGCAGGTACAGGGCCAAAATTCACAAATCTATACACCTTCATAACAAAATTGCTATATGAAAAAATATTTGGCTTATTTCAAGTGCCTCACATTTTTCTGTCCTACATTTGTTGTTGTTGTTGTTTACTATAACTTGCCCAACTCATGTCAGCTCAAGGATATTAACATCTGAGAAGATAAACCCTCTGTAAGGATTTTCTACCCTCCAAAACAACTGAAGAACATAAACACAGAGCTGACAGTAATAAACGATATGAACATTTTGTGGGAGGTAAATTAAGGAAAAACAAGAAATGTTGAAAGAGGTTTCAGTTAATCGCAAACTCCAGAGGCACAGACACTAATTCACAAATGCTCTCATCCTGCAAACAGAAGCCTTCTCCTGGGATCACTGCTTGCTAAAATCATACATGAGCAGACGCCTCTCCTTCCTCTGGTTCCGATTCCCTTGGGGCTGTTTTCCCTGTCAGAAATGATATCATCAGTCCCCATTGCCGACAACAGATAATGCACCAAAATCCAAACAAGTGGTGCCATTGCTTCAAGGGGGGGGTTCAATTACCACAGCATTAACCTGTACGTGATGCCCTGGTAAACAAAAATTGATTCCCGAACCTTTACTGGACTAGAAATTCCCTGTTGTTACACATTTGCCTAAAAAACAGTGTTGAGTCTTGAAAGGTATCCATCCATTATCAATAACCACTTGTCATCAATTCACATGAAAACACACACCTTTGGACTGTGGGAGAAAACCCATGCAGACATGGGAAGAACATGCAAACTCCACATAGACTGAGTGGGATTTCAACCACCTGAACCCACAGCCCCAGGGTTGTGAAGAACCAGCTCTACCCGCTGGGCCATCCTCTTGAAAGTTAATAATGCTGATATTTGATTTTAACCAGCATTATTCTTTAACTAGAAACTTTAGTATAGAATTGAAATTATGAAACCCAGGTAAATCTGAAGATCTACAGTGTACTAGTAGAGCAAAGTGTTGTGTTGTTTGCTTGACTGAAAGTTTATTATATGATTATATGAAGTTAGTTAATACTGTTATACAGTGTATTACAGCAATTGTACATACTGGCAAAATAGAAGAAAGTAAAATATTACTTTTGCCTGAATGTAATTTTTTTGTGAATAAAAGAAACTCTATATGAGAAAAAAAATATTATTTCTATCGTGACTATTTGTTGGGAAAAGGAAGATATTCTTTAAATGCCACAAAACAGATATTCAGCTCTGTGTCAGAAATGAAATCTCACTTCAGACTTACAGTATTGCAGAGGTTCTGATCTTGAGCCTGCATTTCTGTGATGTCTTATCCGGAGGTACAAGGGGTCACAAAAAGACAGGAATGTGTATGAAAGGGACCCCGAGACCCATACTGGCTCCTCACCAGGGGTTCATCTGTCAGGCCAGTGAGTTGTCAGCAATTTATGAAAAGCTATACTATCCATTACAGGGCTTTCAGGGGCTGTGAGGGATAAGTCATTTTCAAGTACAATATACTGATATCACAGAAGTGGTACTAAAGAACATTCAAAAAGCTAGATCAACTCAATGAGATTAAAAATTGCCCAGAAATGCTGACACTGCATACAAAAGTTACTATATTTATACAATACCATGTTTTTATTAAAAAAAGTATTTAGCATCCAGTGACTTTTAGCTCAGAGGTCAGTCTAGTGTCATGATGCTGCTACGTGTTTCCCTTGGGGGCCAAAGCATTTTGCCCAGCAACCTGAAAGTGGTTTTCTCTCCCTTTTAAAAGCATCCTACTTGGCTGTGAGGACAGGCTGCGCATCCTCCAAAGGACAAAAGTGACACTTTCAAAAGAACACTCTTTACAGTACGTCTAGATGAAAAATGCATCATTCCAGAAATAATTTAAAATTCAGTTTTGAAAATGTATTTGGGAACACTGAGTGTCTACATTTAAGGGATTCAGACCTTGAATAGATGAATCAATTGAATGGAATGGATTTGTGGTAAAGGTACCAACATACATTTACATATTTTCTTCATACATTCTATCCAAGTGCAGCACTGGAAGGTTTTGATCAGAGGCACATTACTGTAAAGGGAGAAAATATCAGCAAAACAGCTGTTTGTACACATTTCTATATGTATCAAAAGATCAAAAACAAAGTACACATCACAGGTCATGCTCATGTTATTGAGTATAAAAGAAGGATTAATGTGCATTCCTTACGTTTCTAAGAAACTTTTGCAGGCTGTTTTGTGCTTCACTGCTGATGTTCATGAAAGACTGACTGTGGCTGCTGTATGAAAGTTTACAGTCATCATTTCACTTAACTCCCTGGTAGGGAATTTCAGAAGGATGTTGTAGTCTTGAGGTTCTCCCTTTTAATTTATAAAATACATTAAAATATCCTGCTTTAGTATTGGAACCATTGATATTTTATTCTTTCAACGAGTAGTTAGCTACAAATATTTTACATAAACGTGTAATGAGGTGCAATGAGAATGCATTCGGCTTAACTCCACCAGGTGGCGGTGTGATAACTGAAAATTGCCGAGTGTGAACCGGAAGCGGAAGTCTGCTTATTGCGGGAACCGAAGTTTGAACACGTGTGATTGTCCGCTCTGTTGCTGTCACACAGCAGCTGCATATGTTTCGTCTTTCCGTTTTTCTGTCGCTTTTGTTTTGGGAGCTTTTTCCTGCGCCAGCTCTTCTCGGAGGGTTTGTGAGCAAATGCTGCTGTTACTGTGATGTTATCAGCTTCCATTTGAATTCAGCGTTACTGTTATGTGACCTGCTGAGAGCCCCAGAATTGTTGTTATTTGTTGCATTTTTAAAAATCCAAAGCCACATACAGTACCTTTGGAGCAATTCAGGGTGAGTCTGTTGCCCAAGATTCAGCAGTAGCAAGGGTGGGATTTGAACCCAAACCACCAAATTACAATTCCTTATGTTTAACTCCTAGAACGATATATTTAGACATACGGGGCTGCACAGGTGCAGTTGATGGGAACCTTGTGCATTGTTATATTTCATTGCATGTTTCTAATGTTGTAAATGGAAGGTCTGTGAATAAAGGAAATCGTTTATACTGTAAGAAGAAGAAATAGAGCTTATTGTAATAACAGGTGTTTTTTTTCCTCTTCAGCTCTGCTCCGAGTTATTAACGCTGGACATGGTAAGTTTTAAGTTGTCTTAACATATTAGTAGTGATCCTGTAGCCTTGCCTAAGTTCACAGGTGACACAAATGTCTAGGTTGAACTTCATTGTTCTATCTTGAAGTCCAAAAGCCATTAAGCACTCTTTCTTTGTACCTTTTATGACTCCTATGAATTAACATGATCAAAGTTGTGCTTACAGTCCTGTATTATGAAAAGTGAAAATGCAGTGAATCTTATCTATACATTCTCAAAGCATTCTTAACTTTGGAAAATTATGATGGTGATGATCATATTACTGTTCTTGGTCTCACTTTCAGGATGACCACGACAGCATCTTCTCCTGGTTTGCCCACCCCGTCTACTCCAGGTACTGGCATCATTACCAACAGGCTAAGCTGTGGCAGCAAAGGCATCGCCAGGCGTACAGAGTGGCCCTGGCGTCCGTCTACGGTGAATCGCCCACTCAGTCACGGTATGCAGACTGGCACGAAGGTGAGGGTGCCTCCAGTCCACGGACAGAGGGACGGAAGAGCCAGGTCCGTGCAAGACCCTCACCTGTCTCTGCACCCCAAGCGGACAGACAGCTGAGCATCTTGGACTCTGAGGATGGGAGCTCAGACAGTGAGATTGAATGTGATGTCAGCAACATGGAGATCACAGAAGAACTGCGTCAGTACTTTGCCCAGACGGAGCGACACAGGGAAGAGCTGAGTGAGTTGGTCTGGCCTGGGGTTGGGTTCTTGTACTGAAGCTTAGTAATGACACAATGTCTAAGACATGAACACCATTTCTCAAACCTTGGAATCAGCACTGACTTAGTGTCTTACAAGCAGAATTCTGATGCTATGGTGGAGTGGGTTGTGTTGGTGCCTCATGCCTCGTCTGATGCAGGGTCAGATGTAGGTCTGTTTTGCATGCAATCCATGTTGATGTGATTTCCTCCAGATGCTCTCAATTCCTCCCAGTCTTAAGTGGTGTTTCAGGTAAATTGGTGTCTCAGAATTGCCTGTAGTGAATGTGTTTGACTATCATGAACTTGCATTGACAGCTACTTATAATGGGTGGGTGGCTTGAGAGAGAATCCATATGTTTCTGTAGGATGCTACATTTTCTTGCTGTATAATATGTGCAAAAAAAGTTTAGAATAGTGTAAACTTTGTCTCTTGATGAGTAACTGCATTGAATTTATCACTGATGCACTTAGCTGTGCAGGAAAAGTAGATTAATTTCAGGGAAGATTGTTGCATGACTTGTTTTTAGATCAGCAAGAATATAAACACATGTGACTGATCCTCCTGGCTCTGATATGTTGATACTGTTTTTTTCAGTTCACAGTTGCACACGTTTTCAAACCTATAATGACTGTTCGAACCTGCCGTGGCCAGAGACCAAACAGCTCCCGAGAGTTCTAGAGATGCACGATACCTTATTATTTCTGTGTACCTATTGGCCAATTTAAAAAATACATAGATGGGGCTAGATCTGCCTGGATGAGAATGACTGACAACTTTAACATTTAGTTAGGTAACTTTTCAGTTTGTAAGATCATGCACAATCATTAAAATAAGCAGCATCTTCCGAATCATATTTGGCTACTTGGTCCTTAAATAGAGAATGGTTTTGGAGATTATAGTCTTAAATGCCTTTAACACTTTTAGTGTTCTTTTTGATGCAGGGAGAAAAAAATAACAGTTGAAATAATAAAAATTGGAAAAAGGGGTAATGTGATGCATCTATAAAGAAATAACACCACTTTATAAAAATAAGTTTTTCTGGCAGTGCATCAATCTGTTTTTTAGCATGAGGGACACATTTTGTGTTAATGAACAAGTGCATTGCTGCCTTATTGCAGGAAATTTTCTCTTTTCCTTGACTGCATTACAAGTTGCACTGAACAATCTTTTGCTGTCGTCACTTAGTTAATCGAGATGGCAAACAGCATATATTATGTCATTCTCATTTATTTTTTGAAAAACTTTGACACTGCAGGTGTTTTTGTACTGTAGTGTCATCTAAACGTTGCTCTTCCTGAACACAATGAGTGTGTCATCAAATGTTGCTTTTAAATTTAGCGAAGCCAAACATTGGCCCAACGCCGATTAAACTTAATCATTTATTGGCTGATGCCGATATGATCCCTAGAAAGTTCATTCACTCACTCCTGTTACAGAAATGTTCTGCATTTATGTCTTGATGATTTGAGAAAACTGTTGGTTCCTCTCAGTGCAGTAGATGGCAGCAGCTTCATTTCCTGGCTTTTCTATCATGTAAGAATTGTTGTAGTTACGTCCTCTCAACCAGTTTTGATGGATCTTGGGCTGGACCTGGTGTACCCAAATGGTTATTATGAAATTATCATAACCCAATTGGTGCAGCTTGGTGTATTTCTAATTTCAGGG
Organism: Arapaima gigas; assembly: GCA_900497675.1. Taxonomy (NCBI): domain Eukaryota; kingdom Metazoa; phylum Chordata; class Actinopteri; order Osteoglossiformes; family Osteoglossidae; genus Arapaima; species Arapaima gigas. The sequence goes on from UFQX01000116.1 coordinate 286,048, forward strand.
CCTCTTTTTGACCATTTTCATATAGTGAGGATTGTGGTGTTTTCAGTTCTGTTGACCAAGTAGGCCATGGTGCTTTGTGTTTTCCTGTGACTTGCCCTTCTGTTGGTTGCCTGGCAATAGATGGGTACTGCAAAGGGAAGTTTCCACTTCTCTATTAGCATGTGCACCCCGTCCCAAGAACTAGACAGAACACGAGCCTGGAGGAGGTGCCGTTTTGGACGTGCTGGGACTACAGCTTGATGTGTCACTAAAGATCCATCTCAGTACCGTGTAAACATACGTTCTTTGGTTTGTCACGAGTTCAGTGTTGCTGCTGATGTTGGGCATTTAAGGTGTCCTTGTTCAATTGCAATTTACTCAAACTCCGTTTCTATTTTATGTGTTTGTTTCCACCCTGTATCTGCCATATTTTTCTGCTTGAAAAGCTGTGTATGTTGGTATGTCAGCTGCTTTGCTGGGTGAATTATCAAGGCATTCCAAGGGGTGCAGCATGTAAATTCTCCACCCAGAACGAATGGGTGTAAAAAGAAAGAAAAAAAATTAATTACAGAGGGAACTTGTCATATCAGCTGAGAGCCCTTTTTTCATCTTCTTTCTCTCTCTCCTCCTCTTTTTTCAAGCATTTTCAGTGCTGGATAAATTGTCTGGTTTCATCTTCACTAGTAGGCTTGAGTTGGACTTTGCTCTAGCTTGAGGGTTCAGTTTAATTTCCCTTGTTCTGCATTCAACCCATGTCTGTGACCATCCTTGGGATCTCCTCTCCCTACAATACACCACCCAACAATCCCCTGGAAAGGCACAAGTAACAGCTTGCTGACAGCCTGGAGCGATTTTTGTCCCACCATGCAGCTGCTCCCCTCACTCATTTTACTTTTGTTTTGCTCTTTCTGCTCTCATTTGGTTCCCATTAGAGTCATCATGCAAGGTGAAAACCAGTTAGCAAACTGGTTGCGGTTACCTGGAGCGCTGAAGATCAACACTCTTGTAGTTGTAAAATGCACTTAGCTGTGATTTTTGTGCAGATTCAGTCTGTCAAACAGTGTAGACACAGTGAATCAGATTATTATAGTCTCTGGAAGTTTTAGAGTTAGAGAAGAGTCACAGAGTGAATAAAGCCACCTTACTAGAACCTTCTTTAACACTAATCCAGTCATTCCCCAGTGACAGGAGATGGTGACCAAACCTGGTGTTGCAAGCGCCCCTCTTTTCCAAGGCCGCACTGGGTTTGTCCTGAAGTTTCCACTGAAGGATTTATTAGGGTGTGTTTGGTGTACAGAACCATCCACACATCTCATGCAAGTTTGTACAATCTGGCACGGTATGTGTTTACCTTCATCCCACAGAGTGGGGTTTTGAAGAGTCTGGTGCTGGTTATGATATCTCATTAACTCATTACACTTGGCCTGTCCTCCCTCCATGATGGACCCCCCCCCCCCCAGGGCCCAGAGCTCCAACAACATGCTAGAGCACAGCATGAAATGAGAGAGTTGAGTTTAAACCCTGGCAGGGATATAACACTTTTGACATTCATCCTCATGTGCTCAGATACTGTAAAGATGGCAGTCTTCTACTCTGCAAAGTTCATAACTAGAAGTTTCCAGAAATGCACATAATGTTGTTCTTTTCTTCTCTTCCATTTGCTTGTCTTCTACTCAAGTGAGAATATAAGTGCTCATGTCACATTCGGCAGTAAAAACTTGTTTGCGTTAGTGGCTGATGCCTGAAATATCAGTGCTACCTTCCAACTATAATTTGGATATTGATACAGAAATGAATATTTAAAACTTTTGTGTTGTTTTGATGCTTTTTGTCTTATGTCCAGCTGTCTCCACATCATAAAAGACCCGATTGTTCATCCATACAGATGTTAAGGCTTCCTGTTGCATTAATAAACCTCTTTTTGTACCCCCGACTGTAGAGCAACAGCAGCGGATGGAGTCGGAGCAGTCGGACCGGTATGTGTTGGCCGACCACGACCTCAACAGAGATTCCCAGCGCAGTGTACAGCCTCCATCCGAAAGACCAGGTGAACGTCGGCGGGCAGAGATGAAGAAGCTCTATGGGGAGGATGCATCCAAGATCCTGGGCATGGAGACAGCCATGCAACTGACCTTCGACCGGAACTGTGATAAGAAGCAGCCGAAGTACTGGCCAGTGATACCTCTGAAGCTGTAAGGCTGGCTAAAGTTGTATTTCCTAGTTGTGCTTGAAACCTGTCCTGCCATAAACTGTCAAACAACGTATTTGAAGTAATCAGCTGAAGGCCACCAGTTTTTTTTTTTTTTTTTTTTTTTTTTGTTCACTCGGAGAGCAGAGCACTGCTCACCTGTATCTGTGAGCACAAGCTGGTGAACCTCACTGATCTGTCCTGGTGGTGGACCAGTCCTGCCTACACACATCGCATTTGCTCATATACATGTAAAACCAAACATACTGTTTGTTTCCTGTACGTGTCCACCCTAATTTGGGGCAAAAACTGTTTTTTTTTTTAATCAGTCTTTGTGTATAAACAGTGTTCCTCTAGGAATGAGTCCTGTGACCATGGTCTATAAATAAAGGTTCTTCTGTAAATTGTTTGGAGAAGAAAACACAACCAGTAAATGCCATGGTGCAGTAAATTTGGCTTCAGCATGTCGACGTTATCTGCTTTTCCAAATGAAATGGATTTAAAATAATGTGGTGATTATGGCAACTTCCATAGCTAGGTCAAAGCTGTGAAGTTACATGGCCTTATCCTCCCTTCCATGTTGAAACTCTCAGGGTAGAAGAAAATGTTTCCAATTACCCATCTACTTCATCTTTTCCCTCTGACTTGAATGTGAAGTTTGTTTTTCTTTTTGGTAAATATTCATGTTGACTGTTTTGTACTGCATTATAACAAAATGGATCTTTTTTAAGATGGTATACCATTTTAAGTCACACTAAGCTGTAACAGACTTAAAGGCGGGATCATGTAAGATGGCATGGTGCTCATTTATGATAAACAACATGGCACAGAAATAATGCACTACAGTGACTAAAGAATGAATGTTGGAGGTTTTGGGTCTTGCGCAATGGCTGGTTCTTCTGAGTTCACTTATCCCCAGATTACAATAATGTGTTAATGTGGAGATTTTTTTTTTTTTATCCCGATTTGTCTTTTGTGTGATATGGCAGGGTCTATGAAAGCCTTCTGAATGCAAGAACAATGGAACTGTCCACTCTTTTAGGGTTTATTCTAAAGCAGTAGAGGTGTTCGCACAAAATGGAGTGGGGGGGGGGGTCAATTTGAGATTATATGCCATTTTTAACTGCTCTTATGCTTTAGATACCAAGGAAACTTACAGCAGTACATCTCAAAATGAGATCTCCTGTTTTTCTAAATGAGTCAGTGATTACTGTGTAGTTTGCCTCACTAAATCTTGGCAACCGAGCAACGATGACAAAGTTTTAATAAGCAAATTCCATCTAAGTGAAAAAGAGGATTGAAAGGGTTGTGGAGTCCGGCTGGGAAACAAATCAAGGGAGAAACGTGCTTAACAGTAACACAATACGAGTGCCCCTTTTGATGCCTTTAAGAACTCTTCTGGAACTTGTAAGAGAAAGAAGGTCTCTGAGTAGAAATGAAAAGTTTGAACAACTGCTTTGGAGCTGCCCAAGTGAATGGTTGTTGAGCTGGCAAGCAGGGCTGTTGTTCTCCTATGTGCCCGAATAGTCCATCAGGTCAGTCCTTTGAGGTGTGTGGAATGTACAGTAGATAGTTAAAGACAGTGCCCGTGTTCATTTCGTGTTGATGAAAAATGACAAAAGGACTTTTGTTGTCTGTATGATGTAGAGGAACCCCTACAGCTGTTTCCATTGTATTTGGTGACTCACCTAGATTAATGTGCTTCGTGTACCCACTGTGAAGGAGGTGAGTATGTCATTTCTCTTGGAGGCCAAGTGAGTGTTGCTTTTTAATGGCACTTCAAACTTTTACTTGGAGATAAAGGAAGTCATTATACATCGCATATTACGCTTCTCTTGAAATGACCTCCCTTTGTTTATTCTTTATATTTGTAAAATGAGCCAATTTAGCAATGTTGTATAGCACATTTAAATGTATCAAGTCACAGAATTGAAAGTTATAATGAGTGATAGTGTTCCTTTTCATGGTCTCCTCTGGATTTTTGGTTTAGCAATGGACGATGAGTGCGAAGATAGTGCTTGGCTCTTTGGCCGGCCAGCATGGCTGAAATAGGCCGATCGCTCTGGCTTATTCCAATCTCCATGGAGATGCCAGACATCCATCCAGCTATGCTGCCGCTGTCCAATAGGGCCACTCAGTAGTCATTCTGTTACTTTGCACTGAACAAGTTTCGATTGTAGCCACATGTTAAGATCCTCATTAAAAACCGCACTCAACAAGTGCTCTTTATCCTCAAGTCCAGTGGAATTGAAATTGAACTGTGTCTATCAACAGAGCCCCCAAGATTTATCTGGGAGCAGGAGTGAGTAATTCCTTATACCCACATTGATGTAGACATTGTAAACTAGTGGACATGCTATAAATTTACCCAGGACCTTATTTTACCTTACACATTTCATTAAGATGCAATGTTGGTGTTTACCAGGACAAGAGGCCTGGTAGGGGTTAAGTAACTGTACCAGAAGGTTCCAGGTGCTATTATTGAACTGTTGTACTACTTAACCTAAATGAGAAGATCTGAATAAAGTTTAAAAGTTTAAGCTGCTTACGTGGATAAGACTTTCTGCTAAGCAACTTGATAAGGTAATAAATACAGAGGGCAGAATGTCTGGTTAAGTTGGCAGTTGTGCCCTGGTCAAAAGCTCCTATCTCTGGATAACCGCCCAAGCCCCATTTCACACCAGCCTGCCCTGCAAGTACCCCCTGCCAGAATGTGTCTGTCAATCTGGCCAGGCAGCTTAGTGAATGGCCACTTCATAAGGCCGCTGCTCTTTGAATGCACACCAGAAGACACCACTCCACAGTCTGAGAGCTGCAAAACCTAAAGGTGACCCAGGCTAATCTTGAGGTACACACAGACAGGGTTTCCAATATTCCTGTACCACTTGAATTAATGTACCATTTAGAATAAAAAATGCCCAGATCCATTAGCCTCTGTCTTAATTTTTTACCATGTTTCCATTGTCATCGTTCACAGTAGTTTACCTTTAGAGTTATTCAGTCTATTTTGAATCTAAAATGTTATCCATGAATGTTGTAATATATCATAGATCATATAATTTGGGACATTTTAATATGAACAGTTTGAAGATTGCAGTGACAGTTTCTTGTGGAAATTGAACAAGCAAATTTTTGTCTGCAAGTTTGCTTTGCTAGCTGCCTGCTTCAAGCACACTAGTTTCTTTATAAACCTGCTATTTACAGTGATGGATATGCTCAAAGCCTGTTTCTATATCCATCAAAAAAGACAAAAACATCTCTGCTGCACAGCCTGTTTTCTGAGTGCTGCTGTGCATCAGCCTGGTTGGATTGTGGCACAAAGGGGCACATTCTTTGCAGCCTGCTTGGCATCCGGTGAATGGAGCTGTGCTGGAGAGATCGATACTGAATGCCCCCCTCAGGGCTGCTACGTACTGTATATGTGAGGAGGTCTTCAGGGTTACATTTGGCAATGATGCAATTGCTACTCAGAATATAAGTTTTAATTCCACTTTTTACAGAGCACCATGAGCACTGTTCCTAGAATGGTGTTTCTCATCAATCCTGTGGGAAATGTCATGAAGCCTAGCAATACTGTAGGGTAATGTCACTGAAATGGTAAAAAAAAAAAAAGGCTGTAATATCAAGCAGGCATTGCTTCTTTGGCAGAATATTTGGCCTGAGCTTGTTAAACATTAAATATCATTACATGCTTTCCTGCAACGGTGAGGATTTGCATCTTCTCTCAGTTAGCACCTCACACACCATTCATGGCGTGTTCACTGAACATACAAGGTGTCAGCAGGTTGTGACTTGGTGAGGGCCCTTACCTTACAGTCTTAAAGTTCCTGGGTTCAAATCCCCCTCCTGCTGTAACACCCTTGGTAATGGTACCTACCCCGCATCCATAGGTAGAATATGTACCTACTGTACCATTCCAACAATTATCTTGTTGCAAGTCACCATGGATGAAAGCATGGCCAAAACAAAGAAAGCCATATTTGCTTCTAATGTTGTAAAATCCCAGATTCGTTATGTGTTCTTAATAGTAAAATCATTAGTACTGGTACATTAAGTGGCATTAATGACAACTTGATGTTAATTAGACAACCATCACTGTAAACTTTTTCTAAGAAAAAGCAAAAATACTATTGCATGTTTCCTGACCGCTGTGTCTGAGTGATGTCTGCTTCACAGTAACAGGATGAGGCCACGCGGTCGAATATAAAAGCAGTTCTTAAACTTCGAAATGGTCAGTCTTTTAACGCCTCAAGACGCCCGCGAGCACAGATCCCTGCCTCGCTAATCCCGGGTGGCGACGTCACCGCCGCCTGGAACCAATTGTGGAGCGCTCTGCGACTCAGGACCAATCAAAGCGCGCCCACGGACTGTCCACGGAACGAGCTGCGGCGCCACACGCAGCATCCAACACTCCCTGAGCGGCCAAACTTCTCCAGCACACCGTCCGAACTTGTGGAGCTGCGCGCGGAGAAACGCCATGGGTACGTAGAGCCTGCAAGGACACGAGCTGTGGCACTTTTTTTGCATTTTTATAACTCAGGAAATCATGCTCCTCCTAAACTTTTAGGCTTGCTTTTGCAACAGTTCTGGCAGAAGTGATGATGATGTCGGTGAGTTTGGAACAGAGTTGTAGATGTTTGCAGAACCTTTGCTTCAGTTTTGTGCTCTGTCTGTCGGGTGCATGTGGTTTGCATGTGCATGAGCCTCAGTGGTGCTGCTGGGATAATTCTGGGGAGAGGATTAGAGGAGAGTAATGGGATTACCTGTCCTTCAGTGAGGACTCCTGCTGCGCTCATTTCTCCAGCGACTCCTCAGAATCCTCCTCCTGACAGCAGGATGAGAGCACACAGCCATTGGCCTCTCAACTCGTCCATCAGCCTTTCTGATCCACACTGTTGTGGAGGCTGCCTCTGCCTATCTACTGCTGAACTCTTCTCAAACTGTGCAGACTGTTTGGATGTGAATGTCTAAACACATTTAGTTATTTTTATAATTTAGTTAAGCAGACTGCTAAAAGTTGTTTTTGTGCAGTTTCCCTGCAGTGTGTTGTTCATGTTGACTTCATCATGTGCTGCTATTGACTGTGTATTGATGTAGAATTATTATATGTTAATTGTGTGTTGATGTCAATTGACTGTGTGCCATTGATGTGGTCAGGGTGGCCCGTGGATGACAATCGAGTGTAACATGCATTGTTTTGAGCAGCCCAATGTCTTTTGTGTCCTGTACCTTGAGCTGATCTGGAAGAATTCCTCTACTGACCCCCCCCCCTTCAGATGTCTGTTTAAAAAGATAAAACTTAAAATCATCTGATCACCATGCTGAGTAGCCAGTTAACCAAGTTGTGATACTCCTGTGTGTTTAATCATTTGGGGCTGTGAAGAATGGTATGAAACCTCCACAGTCAGAACTGCAGTGTGAGAATTCAAGTAAAATTCAACACAGCTGAATGTGTCCAGTGGTTTGCAGCTGTGTGAACAGTGTGTAGAGGTTAAATGGGTCTTTCATACCCCTCAGGCCTGTGTGAAGTTTGTCCACTGATGGACGTCAATATTCTAAAATATGGTGGAGAGACTGCAAAAATACAAAATCTCATGTTGCCCCCCTGGACCACTCAGAAGGTGAGATCAAGGCTTGGTCAAAATAGTGTTTCACAGTTACAGTGTTAACATATCACAACAAAAAAGAAAGCCTTTTAAAAAATGCTGTTTTTAACTAATCTATTAGCTTTTTTTGTTTAAACTCTTATGGTGTGAGAGTGGTTATGTGGATAGAGTTAAACATTGTTGGTGAAACGGAAAAGTTTTTAGCTCTTTTTGTGTGTTGGTCCACATTTTTTAAAGGGTTGAGGTTATATAATTCCCGATGAAAACAGCAGTTGGCTGCTGTGTTTGGTGAAGAAACGCCTAGATCGTTTGGCATCAGACTCGCAGTATATTACATTTTCGAAGTCATTAAAGGACACATAAACTTGGAAGGACAGACTGATGACTTTTCCCAGTTTTGATATATTGTTTGGGTTGTTTCAGTGAGTTGTTCATTCGGGGGGGGGGGGGGGGTTAGTTTT